>QRFJ01004706.1:0-151767 GCA_006176705.1 Cocos nucifera | reverse complement strand
GAACTGGATTGCATCAAGATGGGATCTATCTACCTCGGTGGTAGAGGAGCAGCCCTATGATAATCATGAGAATCAAGTCCTGAAGCCCATGGCCATGGCAGAGTGAAATAATAGAAAGAGTTTCTATTTAGGTTTTCACATTGGACTCGAATCGAATGATTATATCATATGACAGAAACTAGGGTTTGACGAGTTTACCTTAACCCTAATCTGATCGGGGCTCAAGATAGAAGAACTTAATCACATAGGTAGCTGCACCAAGAGGTTCGCATTCAGCTCTGATGGGTTGCCACCATATACTGCTAGGTGTCACTGGTGGATTTTGGGAGCAATTAGAATGATTTAGATGATCGATCATTCTAGCTGTTCGAATTAGAAGAATTTTGATCCATCGAAAGGAGTTTCGATGATGTCTATGATAGAGATCATGACATATCCCATTACCATACAGAACTGAACCTAACTGGGTCACACAAACAAGGGTTTGAATCTGGTGATCATCAATTGAACTGATCTAGTTCAATTGATCTGAATGAGATTCAATTAGGTTCAAGGAAATCGTGCTAGCACTCGATTGAACCTAATGTTCTTCTTTTACTATCACAAATAAGTTGTCCTGACTGAGCCAAAGGAGTTTGTGCTCAATCAGAGGCCTTCATATGGTCTAACTGGAGGTTGTCCAAGTTAGAGAAGGTTGTCTTATTTTATAAGACATTACCTGCCATTTTTGGTCACCTGCCATTTCTTATTCTTTGACTTTGGTCAAAAGTCTACCTTTGACTGGTCAAACGTTGACCATTGACACTTTGACTTTTGACCACATGTCATGCACCTATTGGAGAGCTGGTGGGGGCCTGTCCTCCTACCAAAACCTGGCAAGGAGAAGGGCGCACGCCAAGGGTGGCGTGAGCCCAAGAAGGAGGCGCCTAGGAGTCCTTGTTGGACAAGGACTCCATCTCCTTTTTGGATTCCAATTAGAGTTTTTCTAAGAACCAACTTTGACTGGTCTTAGGCACCCCTAAGGAGGAATCCTGGGGTCTCTTTTCCCACCAATCAGATTTAGATCTGATTTCACAAAGGGTTGTGATTGGTTGGGAGGAAGAGGAGTTGGATCATGCTTAGTCTATAAATAAGACCCTGCGCCCAACTCAGATTCTATGCTAATGCAATTCAATTGAGAACCCCACACCCCAAGGCTGCCTCTCCCCTCCTCCTCCACGCCATAGCTTCTTCTCCCCTTGCTCTCCACGTCCAAAAGGTGTTTTGGACTTTGGTTGGTGCGATTCAGATCAAGGAAAGGCGATCAAAAGCAAGAAGGCTGCGCTGCTGCAAAATGACGACTGCAGATCTTCAAAAGAGTTTTGAAGATCCTCCAGATCAGATCCAGATCTGATTTTTGGAGGCATGATAGAGAAGAAGAGGATCTCCAGATCCAACCCGAGTGGATACCGGTAGAGGCCAGGCACTTGCGTGGCTAGATCCAGAACCTTCCGCTGCAATCAGGATCATCTACAGGATAATAGGATTACCCAAATCAATAAATTAAATTTGATTTAATTTATCTTATTTTATTTTATTTATTAAAATAATAAGAATCAGATCTGAAATATATCAAGATCTGATTGGGATCAAGAGAAAAATTTTTGAAATATATCTCTTGATCTGATCAGATCTGGACGAACCTGGACCGGGAAATCAGGATTTCCCTTCAATATCTACTCGTGACACTCACAGCATGGGCTATATCAGGTCATGTACATAATATGGCATACATGAGGCTCCCTATTGCTGAAGCATAAGGGATCTTGCTGATGCATTCTATTTTCTTAAGTGTGCTGGGGCACATCTTCTTAGAAAGATGAATACCATGTCTGAAGGATACCAAACCCCTCTTAGAGTTTTCCATGTTAAACCTCTTTAGCACTTCTTCTATGTACATTTTCTGTGAAAGTCCTAGCATCCTATTTGGTCTATCTCTATAAACCTTAATTCCTAGAATAAAGGATGCTTCTTCTAGGTCTTTTATGGAGAATTCTTTGGACAACCATATTTTAACTATGGTCAACATGAGAATATCATTCCCAATAAGGAGGATATCATTTACGTACAATATGAGAAAGACAACAGCGCTCCCACTGACCTTTTTGAAGATACATGGTTCCTCCTCATTCTTGATGAAATCAAATAATTTGATCACATCATTAAAATGAGTATTTCAATTCTGAGATGCTTGCTTAAGTCCACATATGGATCTTTGCAGCTTGCATATCTTATGATCAGTATCATTGGATGTGAAACCTAGTGGCTGTTCCATATAGATATCTTCCTCAAGATATCCATTTAAGAATGCCGTTTTTATGTCCATTTATCATATTTCATAATTAAAATAGGCTGCAACAGTAAGCAATGTATGAATGGATTTTAGCATAGCTATTGGCGAAAAGGTATCCTGATAGTCAATGCCTTCATATTGACTATATTCTTTTGCCACTAATCTAGCTTTGAATGTCTCTACATTCCCATCTGCACCAATCTTTCACTTGTATATCCATTTACACATAATATAGATTTGAATGTTTACTCTCGCTCCGATGTCTCTACATCATAGACTCAAGACACATCTACTATAAAGAAGCGATTGTACACCAACCTTTCGGATCAATCACCATCCTTATGATGATCCTATGGTTGGGAGCATTTTATGAGTTAATAATGAAAATTTATGTCTTAAATTTTTAACTCTTAAAAATATGAATTATCATTACTATTAACTCAAGGGATGTATCACAGACACTAAATACACATTTATGATAGAAAATAATCTATTTTATTATTTATAATTAAAATTATAATTTTACCCCTAGAAGTATATTGCAAGTGTCAGCTAATTTTGGCTTCTAGGACACACATATCTAACAGTTATCTCTCACAAAAAGAGCTCACGCTAGATATCTTCTCATAATCTAGCTCTGAATCTAGACAAGATAACAATCCTATCTTCAGTTACTCCACATCTCATGAGGTACTCATCAAATCTCGTGATATACTCTATGATTGATCTATTTTTTTGAGTAAGTCTCTACCACTGATCTAAAAGTCTTTATTGGTAGGAGGTGGAGAGGTATTTTTCTCTAAGTTTCTCCTTCATTTCATCCCAGATTTTTATCAGATCTTGTCTTCTCTGGTTGAGAAGACGTTCAATACTTTTCCAATAAAGTCGGACTTATCTAACCAACTTCATCCTAGCAAACCTAACTCTCCTTACTTCAGACATTTCATACCATTCAAAATAGTGGTCTATGCCCGATTCTCAATCTAGATACTCTCTTGGATTTAGACAACCATCAAAACTTGGGGCTTCGATCTTCACATTCCTAAGGACATGCTCATCCTGGTCGAACTGATTATGATGGGGGTGTGCTGCTATAGGTTGATCTAGGTCGAGGTTCTTTCTTCTCTATCCTATAGGTAGTTGGGGAGACTCAGGTACAAGTTATCTTTGCCTAGTTTCTTCTAGTACAGTTATTCATTCACTCATGTCTTTCATAAAATCTTTCATATCATCAGACTTCTCAGTTAGAGCATTAATGATGGCTACTGTATTGGGATCCATATTGGTACTGGGTGGAAAAATAGGACGTTGGTACTAGATATCTGATCTAGTGGTCATGCAAGTTCAGGATGTAGAAATAAAATGCAGTAAGAAAGAAAAAAATGCTAAAAGGTAAATTATAAAATTTAAATTATGAAAATTTAACTTGTAGGAATTTTAAATTACAAAATTTAAACTAAAACCCTAACCAATCCAGCTTTGATATCAAATTGATGCGGGATAGCCTAAAAAAAAAAGAAAAGATCAAGCTTTCTTTCGTTTGTCAACAACAAATCACGTTCGACCGTGGCACATTATTCCTAGGATAGATAGTATAGTTGCCTATACTCTACTCAGGAGGCATGACTGATTGACACAAGACCAAAGCATGATTAATCTAAATGATCCTGATGAATGCCATTTTAGAGATCAGTAAATAACTAGCAATAACAAAGTAAATAGATAGATAGCAGAAATTAAACATGTTCATGAATAATTATAAAAAGAAAATATAAATAGAACGAAGAATAGCAAGAAATTAAGCCCGCAAGAAAATCCAAAAAAAAGATAAGAAGAATTCGGATCATGGTAGTTAAGAAACTATCCTGATTAGAACTCTTAATCTTTTAACCAAGCAGATCTATGGGTAAAGAACTGGGTCTTTACCAACATCAGATCTAATAAAAAATAAGTAAAAATGAAAGATCAGTTGAGAAGGAACGAAGGTCCTTGTCAATGTTTGATCTGTAGAATAATAAATCACTCTTTTTCTCTCTGCATGATAGATGAAAATCTTGAAGGAGAGAGATCTTCTTTTGGTGGAATAGGCTTATGTAGATAGATGGTGAAAATGAATCAGGATCGTAGGAACACTGAATCTCAAGAAAATGAAGGTCAAAGAAATAGAAAAAGGTGGGCCTCACACCCTCCCCTCGTGGGATGATTTTGGGTCTCACATCTTCTCCCTCACAGTGTGACCAACACAAGTATTTATGAGAATTATAAAGTGATTCATTCATTCATTCATTATCTTATTCATGAAAGATACATGGATTTATATAGGACCCTAAGGATTCTATTTCTTTAGGAATCCTATTCCCTTTATAAGAAAAAATCAACCCTCCCAACAAAAAAGTAAAATATTATGTATGGTTTCCGAATACAATAATATATCATATCTATCTTTTATTAAACCATAGGGAAGAAATCAGTCTTTTAACAAAATAAATAAGAAATCAAGAACTCTTAAGGAATCATAGGAAAGAAAAGAAACTCTATGTGAGCACTTGATGCCTGGCACAACTTGGCATGAGGATCCTTGGGTATGTCACATGCTGGCGTGTGTATTTCCTCCTTGAGCGTGTGAAGGATGGTAGCTCCAAAGATGACGTGAACCAAGCTTGCTTTTTTATGATGGTCTCTTTCCAAATAACGCTCAATCTAAAATAAACCCAAGTATGGTCCTATGGACCCAAAACTAAATGCATCCAAAGAACTAATTGATTAAATCAAAAGGACTAGAATAAAATAACTGAAGTAGAGTTATTTTGATATGGCTTCTTCAATCCAAATTGAATCTAAATTATGTTATCGACTTTTGGTGGCTCTGGTGTCCGCACCAAGAATTCAATCACACAAGTAGTTGCATTGAGAGATTCATTTTCAATTCTGATGGGTTGCCACCATATACTGCTAGGTGTCACTAGTGGATTTTGGGAGCAATTAGAATGATCTTGATGATCGATCATTCTAATTGTATGAATCAAAAAAGTTTTGATCCATCGAAAGGTGTTTCGATGATGTTCGATGATGGAGATCATGACATATCTCATTACCATATGGAACTAAACCTAATTGGATCACACAAATAAGAGTTTGGGTTTGAAAGTGATCAATCGAACTAACTATGTTTGATTGATTTGGATTAGATCTAAT
This sequence comes from Cocos nucifera, assembly GCA_006176705.1. Taxonomy (NCBI): domain Eukaryota; kingdom Viridiplantae; phylum Streptophyta; class Magnoliopsida; order Arecales; family Arecaceae; genus Cocos; species Cocos nucifera. Next base: position 146,240 of record QRFJ01004706.1, on the reverse strand, counting down.
TAGGTTCAAGAAAATCGTGCTAGCACACAATTGAGCCTAACTTTTTTCTTCTATAGTCTTTCTAGTTCATCTTGGCTGAGCCAAATTTGTTTGGACATACTGATGTGTGCGGCCCATTTGATGTGTGCGGCTAGAGGTAACTTTGTATGTGCCCTAGTACATACTGATGTGTGTGGTCCATTTGATGTGCCGGCTAGAGATAACTTTGTCTACTTCATAATCTTTACTGATGATTTATTTAGGTATGGGTATATGTATCTTATGAGACATAAGTCTGAAACTTTTGAAAAGTTTAGAGAATTCAGACATGAAGTAGAAAAGCAAACTGAAAACCCATTAAGGTTCTTCAATCAGATCGAAGAGGTGAATACCTTAGTGGAAAATTTCTGAACTATTTTAAGAAAAATGGTATAGTCTCTTAATGGACTCCACCTAGAATACCTCAACTCAACGACGTTTCAGAATGGAGGAACCGGACCCTATTAGATATGGTTCGATCCATGATGAGCTTCACAGACCTTCCTAATTTTTTTTAGGAACATAGTCTGTTAACTGTAATATACTTACTGAATAGGGTTTCTTCTAAAATCGTTCCTACCACACTATATGAGATATGGCATGGTAAGAAACCAAGTTTGAGTTATCTCAGAATTTGAGGTTGTCTGGCTTATGTCAAAAGACAACAAACGGACAAGTTAGACTTTAGGTCCTTTAGAGCTTGATTTATAGGATATCCTAAAGAGTCATTAGGATATTATTTCTATATTCTAGAAGATCACAATGTGATTATGAGTCGACATGCCATCTTTTTTAAAAAATAGTTTATTCAAGATAGCGGCATTGGAAAGTAGATCAAGTTTGAAAAGAAAGTCTCACAAGAGCAACGAGCTAAGGACCAAATGGAACCAAATTAAGTTGAGCCAATACAATCACTATCTCCTCCACCTCGTAGATCGAAAAGAATTTTCTATCCCTCTGAGAGGTACTTAGATACTATTTCAGAGAAAATTGAGAAAATGTTCCTTATAGGTAATGGGGTTTATGGTGATGATCCCAAAATCTATAACGAGGCGATATCAAATATCGACTCTGAAAAATGGTTAGAGGCAATGAAGTCAGAAATTGACTTGATGCACTCAAACCAAGTTTGGACCTTGGTAGATCCACCAAAAGGTATAGTACTTATTGGGTATAAATAGATCTATAAGAGAAAGATTGGTGCAGGTGAGAATGTAGAGACATTCAAAGCTAAATTAGTGGCAAAAGGTTATAGTCAGCACGTGAAGGCATTGACTATCAGGATACCTTTTCACCAGTAGCTATGCTAAAATCCATCCGCACATTACTTATTATTGCAGCCTATTTCGATTATGAAATATGAAAAATGGACATGAAAATGACATTCTTAAATGGATACCTTAATAAAGATATTTATATAGAACAGCCACTAGATTTCACATCCAGTGATGCTGATCACAAAGTATGCAAGCTGCAAAGGTCCATATATGAACTTAAGCAAGCATCTCGAAGCTGGAATACTCATTTTAATGATGTGATCAAAATTATTTGATTTCATCAAGAATGACAAGAAATCATGTGTCTTCAAAAAGGTCAGTGGGAGCACTATTGTCTTCCTCGTATTGTACGTGGATGATATCCTCCTTATTGGGAATGATATTCCCATGTTGACCACAGTTAAAATGTGGTTATCCAAAGAATTCTCCATGAAAGATCTAGGAGAAGCATCCTTTATTTTAGGAATTAAGGTTTATAGAGATAGACAAAATAAGATGTTAGGACTTTCACAGAAGATATACATAGAGGAAGTGCTAAAGAGGTTTAGCATGAAAAACTCTAAGAGGGGTTTGGTACCCTTCAGACATGGCATTCATTTTTTCAAGAAGATGTGCCTTAGCACACCTGAGGAAATAGAATGAATGAGTAAGAAGATTGAAGCCTACCTTGAGAAGATGAGACTTAGATTTGTAGCCAATTGGCTTTAGATCAAGTGGAAGTTTGTTAGATATGTGTGCCCTAGAAGCTAGAATTGGTTGACACTTGTTATACACTTCTAAGGACAAAATTATAATTTTGACTATAAATAATAAAATGGATTATTTTCTATCATAATGTGTATTTAGTGTTTGTGATACATCCTTTGAGTTAATGGTAATGATAATTCTTATTTTCAAGAGTTGAAAATTTAAGACATGAATTTTCGTTATTAACTCATAAAATGCTTCCGATCGTAGGATCATCATGAGGATGGTGATTGATTCAGAAGATTAGTGTACAATCACTTCTTTATAATAATTGAGTCTTAAGTCTACGGTGTGGAGACACAGGAATGAGAGTACAGATACTCATTAGAGAACGAGGGCACTGAGCGTGACCACCTCGAGCAGTCATAAGAAAGTCTACCTTCTCGTCGATGACGGCTCGAAGCTGGAGTGGGTGTCTAGTTCTTTGACCTGAAGGTGCATCGATAGTCTCACTTGAGGATGTTATAGTTTGATACACCATGACGTCCGGTCTCCTAGCCATTCGGAATCCTGAGGTGTATGTTGGCTATAACATGTTCATTGTAGGAATTGGATTGCACCAAGAGAGAATCTATCTACCTCGGTAGATGAGGAGTAGCCCTATGATGATCATGAGAATTAAGTCCATAAACCCATGACCATGGTAGAGTGAAATAATAGAAAGAGTTTCTATTAAGGTTTTCACATCGGACTTGAATCAAATGATTAAATCATATGACAGAAATTAGGGTTTGACGAGTTCACCTTAACCCTAATCTAATCGGAGCTCAAGATAGAAGAACTTAATCACATAGGTAGCTGCATCGAGAGGTTCATTTTTAGTTTTGATGGGTTGCCACCATATACTGCTAGGTGTCACTAGTGGATTTTGGGAGCAATTAGAATGATTTGAATGATCGATCATTCTAGTTGTTTGAATCAAAAAAGTTTTGATCCATTAGAAGGTGTTTTGGTGATGTCGATGATAAAGATTGTGACATATCTCATTATCATACAGAACTGAACCTAACTAGGTCACAAATAAGGATTTGGATCTAGATATCATCAATTGAACTAACCCAGTTTAATTGATTTGAATAAGTTTCAATTGGGTTCAAGAAAATCATGCTAGCATACGATTGAGCCTAATGTTCTCCTTCAATTATCATTTTAAGTTGTCTCAAATGAGCCAAATGTGTTTGTGCTCACTCAGGTACCTTTACTTGGTCTGACTGAAATTTGTTCAGGTTAGAAAAATGTTGTCTTAATTTATGAGATAAATTTGAGACAATACCTGCCATTTTTTGTTACCTGCTAATTCTTGTCTTTTAACTTTGGTCAAATATTGACCTTTGATACTTAGACATCTACCTATGTGTCATGTACCCATAGGAGAGCAGATAGGGGCTTATCCCCTTGCTAGAAAGAGGAAAGGAGGGGGCACACACCTAGGGAGGCGTGCACCCAAGGATAGAGACGCCTGGAGTTTCATATAGATGGGACTCCAGGTTGCTTCTTGGAATCAAATTAGATGGCGCCAAGGGACTCTACTTTGATCAGTCTTACTGCCACCTAAGGGTGTTGGAGAGGGGCTCTCATCTAATTGGATGAGGTAATATCATCCAACCAATCAGATTTAGATCTGATTGTACGAAGAGACGTGATTGACCGGGATGATGTGGCACTGCATGGCGCAGTAGGATCTATGAAAGCCCTATTTGCACTTAGCTTTCAAGAGATTCTCCCTTAGCCTATGCCATATTGCTCTCTCCCTCTCTCCTCCATGCCTATCTCTGATCCCCTCTCTCCTCTCCATGCCCAAGAGATTTTGGGCTCCGATTTGGTGCGATCCAGGCAAAAGAAAGGCGACAAGAAAGGAAGAAGGAAGCACTACTTCAAGAGACGATACCCGATCTTCAATAGAAGTTTTGAAGATCCTCCAAATTAGATTCAGATCTAATATTTGGAGAAGTGATAAAGAAGGAGAGGATCTCCAGATCCAGCCTGAGTGGATATTGATAGAGGTCAGGCACTTGCGTGGCTAGATCCAGAACTTCAGACAATCAGCAGGATCATCATAGGATAATCTGATTACCCAACTATAAGATATAAATTAAATCTAATTTAATTTAATTTAATTTATTTTTTTTAGATCTATAAAATCAGATCTAAAATGTCTCAGATCTGATCTAGATTTAAAAGAGAAAATTTTTGAAATATCTCTCTTGATCCAATCAGATCAGAACGATCCTGATCCAAAAAACTAAGATTTTTTCTTCAGATTGGATTAGGTGACATCACTTCATCAATCAGATTAAGATCTAATTGAATTGAGCAGTTTGATTGGTTGAAGTGATGTGGCACTGCATGGTGCAGTAGGATCTATTTAAACCCTATCTGCGCCTAGGGTTTGATGATTGCTCTCATTCACCATGCCATAAGGCTGCCCCTCCTCTCTTTCATGCCTTCCTTTGGTCCTCTCTCTCCCTTGTCCATGCCCAAGAAGTTAAGTGAATCCAGCGAGGAAGATCCAAGTGTTGGCATGAAGATCAGGAAGATAGTCAACGAGTTCGTGAGATGAGCATGCTACCTTCTTCAACTATTTGAAGGCCCTATGAATTAGATCCATATCTGATTTATGGAAATCAGATCCAGAAGGAGATCGCATCTAGATCCTACCCGAGTGGACTCCGTTAGAGGCTAGGCACTTGTATGGCTACATCTAGAACCCCCGACTTCAACAGATCATCGATAGGATAAAAATAGTTTACCCTAAAAGTAACAATTATTGTTTCTATTTTATTTTAAATTAGAATTTAATATCAGATCTATAGGATTAGATCAAATAAGTCTCAAATTTGATTAGAATTTATTAGAAAATTTTTGAAATATTCCTTCAGATCTAATCGGATCTGAATAAATCTATGGTGGAAAAATATCAATTTTTCTTCATTAGGGCCGTCCACGGCCACCAACATGACATGGCCCAAGGCTGCCGGCACGGTCCAAAACCCACCAGTAAAAATTTTCTTATCGATCGACATAGCCCAAGGGCTATCCACAACTGCCAACATGGCATGGCCCAGAACCAATTGGCAGGAGTTCTCTTATCTACCAGCATGATCCATGATTAGCGAATAATTATAATATTTATAATATTTATTATAAAAATTATAAATATTATTATAAATATTATAAATAATTAATAAATAATACTATAAATTTTTTTTAAAAAATATACCTACAGTTATGGAGAGGGGGTCGCATAGAGAGCTTCGAGGGTCACCAACGACGGTGCTAGAGGAAAACAACGATACTAGAGGTAGCCTATAAAGTGAGAAAGACATAAGATAATAAGATAGAGAGAGAAAGAGAAAGATAAAAAGAGAGAGAAAGGGAATGGAGAGAGAGTGATATATAGATAAAAGATAGAAGAAAGGAAAGAAAAAAGAGAGAGTAGGAAGGGTGGGTTTGCGGTCGAGGGAAGGAGAGGAGAGAGAGCAGGGAGGGGGCGGGTGGGCCGAAGGAAGATAGGAGAGAAATAGAGAGTATGGAGGGTTGGGACAGCAACTGAGGAAGAAGGGGGAGGTTAAAGCTGGCGGACAACTGGCCAGAGAAGGAGGAGGGGGGTGCGGGTCAGCTGGGGAAGAAGGGCAAGCGGGGGAGGTGGTGGAGCTGGCGCTAGCCAGCTGGAGAAGGAGGAGGAGGGGGAGGTGGCAAGGCTGACAACCGGGCCAACCAGGAAAGAAGGGGCAAGCAGGGGAGGTGTCGGAGCTGGCAGTTGGGCCAGCTAGGGAAGAAGGAGGAGGCAAGGGTGGAGCCAGCATCGATCGGGGAAGAAAGAGGAGGTAGGGGAGGAGTTGGCACCGATCGAGGAAGAAAATGGATGAGAGGGCCTCACTGACAGTGGAGAGGAGGAAGAGAGAGAGCTCGGAGAGGAAAATAAAATTGGGATGAGGTTTGGGGGAAAAAAAACTTACCTATGGTAGCAATTTTCAAACCGTTACCATAGATCTATCATAGCGATTATTAAAAATCGCTACCGTAGATCTATAGCAGTAATTTTCAGTAACTACTACCATAGATTAGAAATTAATTTTTTTATTTTTTTAAATATTATATAATTTTAAAATTTAATGTCCATCTTCATCATTTATTATCTAAATAATTACCATTAGAGTGTCGTCACAAAAGACCATCTTAATCCGATAGCTCTAGCTTCATCGATCGATAAAATTTGATTTCAACGATCATAAATGATGGCATGATGATCTGATAGATGGAGACCATTGATGGATCCAAAAACCTATAATGATGATCTCAATGATGTTTGTAGTACACTATCAAAATTTTACTTCAATCGAATATCGTTATTATGGTCAATTTAGTATGAGATGATTTCAACCATTAAATGAGAAATAAGTGATCAAAGAATCAGATGGAGTTTGATTATGAGATAATCTTTTAGATAAATAATCTTGGCTACTATTTTAATCATTTTTATGATAGTGATCGTAAAATTTAAATCACGGATCCAAGAACGATCCAAAACTATACGTCGCTCGATATCCATTCTTAAACTCCTTTGATAATTATGCTTATGCTTTTGCAAGATCTGCTTAACATGAATAGTTCATATAGAAATGATTTAGATTTTATGATTATCATCATATAAAATAATTAAAATCATAGCAAAGATCATTTAACTAAAAAATTATCTCATAATCGGATGCCATTTGGCCATTTGATCACTTATTTCTTATTTAACGACCGAAATCATCCTATACTAAATTGACCATGATAACGATATTCGATTGAAGTAAAACTTTGATAGTATGCTACAAACATCACCGAGATCATCGTTGTAAATTTTTGGATCCATCAGTAGTCTTCATTTATTAGATCATCGCATCATTGTTCATGATCGTCAAAATCAAATTTTACTGATTGATGAATCTAAGGCTATTGGATCGAGGTGGTCTTTTGTGATGACACTCTAGTGGTAATTATTTAGATAATGAACAGTAAAGATTGACATTAAATTTTAGAATTATATAATATTTAGAGTAAAAATATAAAAATAAGATATAGTAGCAATTATACAAAGCCACTGCAATAGGCTGACCTATGGTAGTGGTTCCACTTAACTGCTGCTATAGGTAGGATCTATAGTAGTGGTTTTATATAACTACTACCATAGATCATCCTTATGGTAGCGGTTATGCCTAACCACCACCATAGGTCAAGATCTATGGTAGCAGTTGATTAACCACTGCCATAAGTCAAATCTATTGCAGTGGTTATACTAAACTACTATCATAGGTTCGACCTATGGCAGCGGTTATGTCTAACCACTACCATAGTTTGATTTATGGCAGTGGGTCCGACCTACAATAGTAGTTCTATATAACCATTGTCGTAAAATCTATGGAAGTGGTTTTTAAAATTGTTGGAATAGTATGTGCTATCGTAGTCCCATTCTGTAGTAGTGTATCCAAATTAGACAAGGATTGGAGCATCCAACTCTTAGGCGCCTCCACCTTATTATATGACATGGATTTCCTAAAATTGGCACACAAAATATTCCATAATTCTCATGAAAAATTAGAGAAAAATCAGTCGATTTGGCACCTCATATGGGGAAGAGTTTTGGTTTTGTCAAACTCTATCAAATAGAGTTTGAAATCAAAACTACCTTCTAATTTTGACTTGGTTCAAAACCACTTTCCATCAATAGAGATATGGAGTGCAAGGGACTTTTCTTTAGCATGAAGAGTCCCATGCCCAACTTTAGAAAAGTTGGCATTAGCATGGATAGAGGTGGCGCATAAAGTGATGTGGTGCAAGAGAGTCCCAGTTAAATTGGGACTTTCATGCTTTGACTTGTCTAACCAATTTTTAAGCCCAATCAGATTAAAAATAATGCAACCCAATTAAGAATGATCTTAGTTCAACTAAAACCTTAATTAAATTAGATTAAATTAAATTTAATCTTGATTTAAATTCTAATCAAATTAGAAATTAGATGCACTCAAGTTCTAATTTAATAAGAAATTATTTTTCCTTGGAATTAGCTTATCCCATAAATCAATTGGACTTGATCTAATTAAGCTCAAATCGAATATAATTGAATTTTATTCAGTTGGACTCAATCTCAACTCTCTTGCTCAATCAAATTGAGCTAATTAGCAATTCGTTGCTAATTAATCCTCCTACAATACTTGTACTCGGTCAAATATCAATTGTATTGATTGTTTGACCCTAGAATGATTCTTAATCATTGATCAACTATCCGATTAGATCAAAACCTCTAATATGTGTGACTCCATAAGTTCAAATTTAAGTCAGTAGTATAGAAATAATTTTTTATACCAATCAAAGTGATCATCTAGTAATGGTACCCGATGGCCAGATGGGTCGAACGTATAAAGCAACATTCTAGAACCTATATGGATATTGTTTTAGTATAATTCATCCCCTTGACCATAAATGCTCATAGGATGACTTAAGATTTGACTATTAATCCCAAATAGATCATCCACATTATATTTTAAAATATCAAATCCATCACATGAATTATCCTGACCAAGATTTTGCTAAATTAAAATACAATAATGCATTATCTCTATACTCTTGGAGTGGTCAATCCCATCTTGATCACTCACTGACTTCATAAGCACTTAATTATATCCAAAATATTCTATTACTAAATTTAAAATTTAAATAGTCTGACATCAAAGCACAGTGAGTTGCTTGTAAGTTACTGTGGTGATCTTAGGTCCAAGTGATACTTATATCCATATCCAATTAGAGTAATTCTCGATAGCAAAATGCTCTGAAGTTGGTCATATTCGATAACCATGTACTCCTACATCTCACCTATATGCCATACCAGTATCTTCACACTCCTTGGTTAAGAGGACAACTAACTATATGGCATGCAATGACCTACACTCGATAAATGTTGCCATTCTAGTTAACAACATATCATTTGCTTGCAAAATTTTTAAGGACTAATCAATAAATCTTCTCTTTATCAAATCTAAATTATCTTAAGGACTTCATCCCAATATAGGAGTTCATTAGAAGATGTATATTTATGATGAAAAAATGTGAGACTAAACTTTTTATTCAATAATAAATCATTTACATTTTATAAGGATAGCTCAACCCTCAACAGGCTAATGATTGACTTTGAAATACATTTCCAACATCTAGCTATTAAACTAGAGAATCAAATAACAACAAAGAAGAATAAAGAAAGGGGTTGGCAATACTAGGGTTTGGCATTGGAAATAGAAAAAAAATAGAAAAGAGAGTTAGGGAGAAAAACTCTCCATTGATTCCTCTTTTTTTAAAACTATTATAATACAATGGATTTATATATCCTAGGGTTTCTACATGAACCCTAATAAATCTTAGCTTAATTTTTTTTTTGACTAACCCATACATAAAAGCACTCACCCAAGCCTAAATCTTGCATGTTCTCATCCCATGGACTTAATCCTAGTCCAAGCCCTGAGTTAGCCACCTTAATGAAGGAATTTTTATGCTGACTGGATCAGATTAGATCAAATGCAATAAAATTTAAAATATTTTCAAATCCAATCTAGCCAAGGATTTATAGATCTGATTGCTAAACCTAGAAACTAAAGAATGCATGCAATAGGTTGCTGATTGTATCACCTTGCAGGGGTAGATGATCTCCATGATCTGATGATCTGATTCTTGATTGAGGTTCACTTTCAAGCCACGCATGCGCCCGACCTCTATCAGTATCCACTTGGGTTTAGATCTAGACATCTTTTCTAGCTTGATCTAGCCTTGGTAAGTTAGATCTGGATCTCCTAGATCTGCTTTTGATCAGATCATTGATAGCACTTCGTTCGACACATGATCAGATCTTCTTCTTCTTTTTGTGTGGATAGCACTTTGACTTTTGAGCACTTAGATCAGCCCAACTCTTGGGCGTGGGAGAAGAGGAAGAGAGAGAGGATCTGGAGAGGAGGGAGGAGGCATGGAGGTAGAGAGGTAGGACTTCGCACTTGGAAATTGCAATGCTAAACCCTTTAGTATGGTCCCCTATTTATAAAAATAGGAAACCTAGAGTTCTAAGGCTTTAAGCACTTGATCGGGTCAAATACTTGAAGAAGGACTCTCTCATGAGAAGTGGCACCCCCTCTCCTTTTCTCCATGCATTTTGTCAAACAAAACTCATTCCAAGCATGTGCCACTCTCATCAGATAAGAGTAGTTGGTGCCCAGATAAAATCTCCCCTTAAGTTTGAACTAAATAAAACATTTTGACTCATTCAAATCTAGTTTAAATGAAACAAACCTCCTCTTACCCTTATCTTTAAGGGGCACACACCACGAAAGAAAAGAAGGGCGTGCATCCCCTTCTCTCTTAGATATCTAAGGGTGCACGCCCCTAGAGAAATTCTAGGGGGCGTGCGCCCCTCTTCCCTTGCGCACGAAGACCAAGTCAAATATTTAGGGGGGGGCGCCAAGTGCCCCTCATGCTTATCCTCTTACAAGACCAGGACAAGGTCCTAATCAAATTAGGACAAGGCCAATTCAGGATATCTAGATAAGCCAAATTCAATTTGACTTAGTCAAAACTAATAAAAAATCCAATACAGGAGAAATTAGGTTCAATCGTGTACTAGTACATTTTTTTTGAATCTAATTAGATTAAATCCAATTCAATCAGACTGTATGAGTTCAATTAAAAATATCCAAAGCCAAATTCTTATTTGTGCGATCCCATAGGTTCAATTCTATATGATAATGGAATATGTCATGATTATTGACATCATCAAAACTTCTTTCGATAGATTAGAACTCTTTATGATTCACCTAATTAGAATTATTGATCGCCAAAATAATTCTAATTGATCCCATAATTCACTAATGATACCTAGCGGTATATGGTGAAAATCCATTAGAATTGAAAAAGAATCTCTCAATGCTATTATCGTGTGATTCGGTTCTTCTATCATGAGTTCTGATAGGACTGAGGTTAAGGTTGACTCGTCAAACCTTATACCTATCATATAATTGAATCATTTGATTTGATTCCAATGTAATATTCTAATAGAAACTTCTTTCTATTATTTCATACGACCATAGTGATAAGTACTTGATATATTATAATAATAAGTACTAAATGTTGTTGCATTGTATGTTTATTAGTTGAATTTGATGCTTCTTAATCTCTTTTGTAGGTAATTAGGAGATTGGGCTCATTCAAGCTAATCTAGACTCAAATTGGCTCAACCAAGCAAAAATTAGATATCTAATGGGCTAAGAGCAAACAACTCAAGGGATTAAGCCATGATCAATGGCTAGAAAGCAATTCATTGAAATCCAAGGATCAAGAAGAGAGATAGTTGCTTTAAGGGTTTGGATCGAAAATAATTGATCAAAGGACTGAAAATTGAGGCTCGTATCTATGAAGCTCTAACCCAACTTGGAGCCTAATCCAGAGATCCCACATGTTCCATCCTAAACTGATTTAGCATGGATCATAGAGTGGAAAGAAAGGAGGATATGCCAAAGAGAGAAATAAATTACATGCTAATTCCTTCTTACCATATTTTTCATCCTGCAATTAGAAGTCCACACCAAATCAAAGATTTTTCATGCACACTTCATCTCATCCATCCATTCCTATCATATCTTTAGTCCTATATTGCTTAACCAATAAATCCTCCTACCTCTTAGCATCTATAAAAAGCTCCTAAGGCTTCAATCAAAAGCATTCCTTCCATCCATCTCCATCTAGCCCCAGCCTTTACACCTCCTTTCTCTCTCCCACTAAGTCTCCACTTTTCTTTCTTTCTTCTTCTTCCTCCACAAAACTCTCTTCTTCCTCTTTTCTTCCCATGGGTTAGAAGTAAGAAGATGGCAATGGCGGACGACATCCCTTTTATACATGGCTAGGCTCCATCATCTCAGGAGGAAAGATGAATCTTGTAAATAGATGGTTTGATGTTGATTTATTTTATGTATCTCTTTTTTTTTATCAATAAAATTTTTGATTTATTTAAAAATTAAAAATGCACTATTGTCTTTTGCTTCATTTATAAAGATCTAGATTTTGAATAATCTATGCTCTAAGAGATGCATCGTGATTTGAGAATACGGTGCATGCTCAGACAAGAGATAGATTATATCAAAAAGAATAGATCATCTCTTTTACTTGTGAGATTTAGTTAAATAACTTATGCTCCAAGGGACTGACCGTTATCTAAGATACGGTCCATGCTCAAAAAGAAGATAAGCTATATCAACTAAAATCACAAGTAGTGGTGCTGTAGCAGAAAATGGATATGACTTCTATTTTACAAGAAAATTCAATCTCCTGACGTTTCTCTTCTATATTGGATTCATTAAGTTTCTTTTAAATATTATTTTATCAATCAGATTAATTTTTCAATTCTTAAAAAATAACCAAGTCTTTTTCTTAATTTTCTGAACAACTACTTTAGATCCCCGAGGACTTGACCCAATTCATCCTATTCTATGGAGTAGTAGTTGATTAACTTTTATCTTTGATCGCTCTCATGACAAGAGCGCATCACATGGCCATGGGCTTAAGGACTCAATCTCATGATCACCATAGGACTATTTCTTTTCTACCGAGATTAATAGATCTCATATTGGTGCGATCCAATTTCTACAATAAACATGTTATAGCTAACATATACCTTAGGATTTTATATGATTAGGAGACTGAGTTATGGTGTAGTCAAACTATAACACCCTCAAGGTGAACTACCGATGCACCTCAAGTCAGAGAACCAGACACACAACTATAGTAATGAGCAAGTTATTGATGAGAAGGTAGACTTTCTTATGACTGCTCGAAGTTGATCATGCTTAGTATCCTTGTTCTCAATAAGCACCTATACATCAATCTATCCTAAGAAAGCAATCATACATTAATCTTTCAGATTGATTACCATCCTTGTAATGATCCTATGATCGAGAGCAATTTATAAGTTAATTATGATAACATATGTCTCAAATTCTCAACTCTTGTAAATATGTTATCATACCCATTAATCCAATAGATGAATCATAGAAGTTTATAAGTTAATTATAATAACATATGTCTCAAATTTTAAACTCTTAAGAATATATGTTATCATACATATTAACCCAATGAATGAATCACAGACATAATTAATAGAGATGTGATTGACAAAATAATCCATATTTTATTTATAAGTCAAAACTTATAAATTATGCCTATAGAAAGTATTACATGTGTTGACCAATCTGACTTTTAGAACATCCATTTAACAAATTTTCACTTGATCTAAAGCCAATTAGTTAAAAATCTAAGTCCCATCTTCTCAAGGTGGATTTTAGTCTTTTGTTGGCTCAAAGATTTTGTAGGAGTGATTCATAAGGAGAAGACGTTCAGATCCTACCTAAGTGGATACCGATAGAGGCCAGGCGCATGCGTGACTCCTTCTAGAACCTCAGAAATCAACAGGATCATCATAGGATAATTAGATTATCAAATCAGATACTTAAAATTAAATCTGATTTAATTTTATTTTTAATTTTTAATATCAGATCTCTATGATCAAATTCGAGAAGTCTCGGATCTGATTAGAATTTTAGAAATTTTTTTTGAAATATTTCTTTAGATCTAATCAGATTTGAACAATCCTATGCCAAAAAAATAGGTTTTTCTTTCAGTGTGATTGGGTTCTTCTATCTTAAGCCCCAACTGGATCAAGGTTAAGGTGAACTCATCAAACCCAATATCCATTATATGAATTAATCATTCGATTCGAGTTCAATGTGAAAATCTAATAGATACTCTTTCTATCATCTTCACTCTGCTATGGTCATGGGCTTAAGGACTCAATCTTATGATTATCATAGGGCTACTCTTCATTTACCAAGGTAGATAGATTTTCTATTAGTGCAATCTAATTTCTACAATGAATATGCTATAGCCAACATACACCTTAGGATTTCTAATGGCTAGAAGATTGAGTTATGGTGTAGTAAAATAATAACACCCTCAAGGTGAACTGTCGATGCACCTCAGATCAAAGAATCAGACACATCACTGCAGCATCGAGTCAATCATCGACGAGAAGGTAGACATCCTTATGACTGCTCGAGGTGGTCATGCTCAGTGCCCTCATTCTCTAATGAGTACTTGTACTCTCACTTCAATATTTTCACACCATAGACTCAAGATACATCTATCATAAGAAAGCGATCGTATACTAACCGTCTGGATCGATCACCATCTTCGTGATGATCCTACGGTCGGGAGCAGTTTATGATTTAATTATGAAAATTCGTGTCTTAAATTTTCAACTCTTGAAAATATGAATTATCATTACCATTAACTCAAAGGATGTATCATAAATACTTTAAATACACACTATGATAGAAAATAATTTTTTATTAATTTATAGTTAAAATTATAAAATTATTCTTAGAAGTGTATTACAAGTGTTAGCCAATCTGGTTTCTAGGATACACATTTAACAAATGAGAATATTATGATCTACATCATTAACATCATTGAAATTTCTTTTGATGGATTAGAACTCTTTCCTATTCATCTAATTAGAATTATAGATCATCAAGATAATTCTAATTGATTCCACAATCCACCAGTAATTTCTAGCAGTATATGATGTTAATCCAGCAGAACTAAAAAAGAACCTCCTGGTGCAGTTATCATGTGATTCGATTCTTCTATCATGAGTCCTGACAGGACTGAGGTTAAGGTTGATTTGTCAAACCTCATGCTTGTCATATGATTGAATCATTCGATTCAAGTCTGATATGAAATCCTAATAGAAACTCCTTTTTATTATTTCACACTACCATGGCCATGGGCTTTAGGACTCAATCTCATGATAACATAGGACTACTCCTCCTCTACCGAGGTTAATAGATTCTATCTTGGTGTGATCCAATTCTTATAATGAACATGCTATAGCCAATATACATCTTACGATTCCATATGATTACGAGACCAAGTTATGGTGTAGTCAAACTAATACTTTCAAGATGAATTGTCGATGCACCCCATATCAGAGAACCATACACAACTATAGTAATGAGCGAGTCATTGATGAGAAAGTAGACTTCCTTATGACT
Organism: Cocos nucifera; assembly: GCA_006176705.1. Lineage (NCBI taxonomy): Eukaryota > Viridiplantae > Streptophyta > Magnoliopsida > Arecales > Arecaceae > Cocos > Cocos nucifera. The sequence goes on along the minus strand of QRFJ01004706.1, from coordinate 131,074 downwards.
GCTTGAAGTTGGTCATACTCGGTACCCTTGTTCTCAATAAGTATCTATACTTTCACTCCGATGTCTCCACACCATAGATTCAAGATATATTTATCCTAAGAAAGTGATCATACACCAATCTTCCAGATCGATCATCATCCTTATGATGGTCCTATGATTGAAAGTAGTTTATGAGTTAATTATGATATCACATGTCTTAAATTCTCAACTCTTAAGAATATGTGTTATCATATCCATTAACCCAATAGATGAATGACAGATATAATTAACACATGTGATTGACAAAATAACCCATATTTTATTTATAAATCAAAATTTATAAATTATGCCCATAGAAAGTATTATATTTGTTGGCTAATCTGGCTTATAGGGCATACATCTATTACTTAAGACTTCTCAAATTAGGCCTTAGGATACCTAGGATCAAGCCCTATCCTAGCCCAAATAGAAATCCTGTTCTGCTTCTACTACAATTAGGGTCGACTCCTACTAAGACAGAGTCAACCCCTCTAGATTGAGTTGACTCTTTTGAGACTAGAGTCGACTCCTCTACGTGTCGGCTATAGAATCCTGAGATGTAGCTCTTTGTTCGTCAAAGATGGAGTCAACTCCTCCGAGTCTGCAGTTGACTCCTACTGGATCCAAGTTGACTCATCTCAGAATCGAGTCGACTCTCTTGTGTGCTGGCTCTCTTTAATCTCTTAGATTATTTTCACCTTTTTTCCAAGGCTTGGAAGCACCATACTTACTCCTACAATCTCCACCTTGGTGCCTCTAAGTCTTGGCAAACTTGGCAATACCCTCCTACACGATCCCACTATTATTGCATGCCCTGATAGCCCCTTATGTGAACATCCTTTCTACTACCAACCTTCTTCAGCTTCTAAGCTTCCCTAGAGACCTTTCAGATGACCGCCTCCATAGCTTAAGACCCTTTCTTGCTTGGCACCACCTTGAACTTTATTGTAGGCTTTCTTCTACTCGATAGCTACACCATTTGTCCTGAATTTTCTGGAGAAACCACAGCATTCCTATACTGGCACTCACTGCACTTAATGCTTTACCTGACATGATCTTCTCAGAGCCATACCTCTCCACCTGCTAAATCTAGATCCACACTATTGCTGGTGCTGGGATATCGGTCCTCTCCTTGCACTTCTCCACTTTGAACTCGTGTCAAAGCTTCCTTAACCTATGAAGCCACCTCTGCTCGGTGCTTTATCTAAAACTAAAGTCCATTTGATGTTGTAAAAGTTAATCCTATACTTGAGGCCAACCATCCAATGTTGTCCTATTGAGCCTACTGCTGCACCTCAATCACCGTCGTTGTCCCTTTGAACTATCTGCACTTCGCGGACCCCTTTGAAGCCCTTTCAGATATTTTGCACTATGCAAGCTCCTCTAAAACCATCAAGAGCTTATCCAACTCTTAAAACTCAATGTCTGAACCTAGAAAATCCGAGTCTTTCTTTTCTCCTTTGCATTTCTTTCAAAGAAGATACTTTCGCTTAAAGTACCTTGCTTCACCACACTTGAAGCATTTATCCTTCTTGCTATCTTTTTGCTCACCCTTTTTCTTCCCTTTCTCGGACCTTTCTGAAACTACATGAACCTCTAAAGGAACCACCACCTTCATCATCCACTCCTGCTACTCGTTGGTGATGGGAATGGTGTACAGGGCAGAAGCATGGATTTCAAAGCAAAATATGAAATCAAATAAACCAAACCCAAACCCTAGGACCATCATATTAGTAATTAAATCATATAACATGCATTTATAATATAAAAGAAAGTATTAGAACATACCTCTTATCGCTAAATCCTAAATTGACCTTGATCATCGGTAGCAGTCCGTCAGGAGTTCCACCAAGTGCCCACGTGTTCACCCTCCAATGTTGATCCACACAAAGACTTGATCAAGACACCAGCATCTCTGATTTATATAATTAGAGTTCTAATAATAAGAACTTTAATTAAAAGGGTAAGACCTTCTTTAGCATTTATATTACCTTCCTTGTCTCTCCATATCTATCTTTCTTTTTCTTTGTCTTGTTAATTTTTCTGTCTAATCTCTTAGTCTTAAGATGACTACTTGTCCTTATAATGACAAGGTCTAGACAAGAGAAGGGAAGAAAGAAAATTGGATAAAAAGAAACTCTTGTAAGAAAGAAAGATAATGTTCACTCCTTACGGACTTTTGGTGCGCACCCTTATTTATAATGTACGTAGGGGTGCCATCTAAAATTCTCACACCCTTCCCACATCAATATCTCATGCCCCATCATCAAATCTTACACCCATCTAAATTTTGTGCCATTTAAAATTATGTTGACTTAGTCCAAGAGGTGCTTTAAAATAGAAGGACTCTTCGGACTAATTCTACGTAGTTTTTCTACGAAGAGTCGCGATGCATAAATATATGGCACCATAATTCAAAGATTTGGATCAGATTAGATGGCCATATAATGGCCCTTAAAGGGATGCCCATTCAGCAAGAAGGCATGGAGATGTACTTTGAATAGCCAAAGTCCCATGAGGCATCAAGAAGGAGTGGGCGGCATGGAGTCCAAGGCGGCAAGGACTCTTGGGCGACAAAACATCCTGGGCAAAAAAATTAAAAAGAAAAAAAAGAAGTATTTCATCTATAGAAGGACTCTTCTACACCCCATATCAGATGTCCATGCTAATTCAAAAAATATTTACGTGACATAACAAATGGAAAAAGTCAAAGAAGGTAGGCGTCAACTAATTTCATGCGCCAAAAATTCTTTATGCATGAAATACTTCCCACACGCAAGAGAGAGACTCTCTGGCATGTGGGATTTAGGTATGTGGCACCCAATCTAAATCCCAATAAGTCTAGGTTAATCTAATTCAAGATCAAATCCTATTTGGCTCAAATCAGACCTTAATTAGCCCAAATCGGAAGTCGATTCGAATCCAATTCGAATCTAAGTGCTAGGGTTTGCTACATGTGCTAGCATGTTTATCTTGCAAACATGGTCTAATCCAATTAGACCCTTAATCAATTCTCTTTTTGTGTGACCCATTGGATTTTACATCTAACCAGTAGTGAGTCTGGGTATGATTTGACCTAATCTTGTTAGAACTCAATCAAACCGATTTAGGTCAAAACTAGCCAACCCAATTTAACTTAATTTAGAACACTTTCTAATTTAATAATCAAATTAAAATTTTAATTTGATCAAACCCACAATACATGATTGACATCTAGCAATGTATCATGACTATCCAAAAGATGTGAAATTTTGATGGAAATACCAAAAATATCCTTCAGTGAAAATTACCATGCAACTAGATCCTTCGATCTCCCTGCATCCTGAATATGACTCTGGGTATGAAAATATGTCAATCCCAATATCATATTCATTTCTCTTTCAATCTTATGATAATGATTCATTTAATAAAATATTAGAAACCATTTCTAATTTTCATCATGCTTTGATCAAAGTCTTCCTGAATCATTATTTGTTTGAAGTAGGTAGGATGCTATTTCCTCTTACCAGGAGTGATCGATTCCATGTTAACCTACTCACAAACTTCATATATATAATCTACCATATCCAGATCATCCCGTACATAACTAAGTCATGAATGAGTATGAACCAAAATATGGATTTATATATATAAGATTCTATGGTAGTTTCAGGTCAAAGGATTACATGCACAAATTCCACTATGAGAACCATCTATTGACATGTAGATAAGACTCCATTAGATATTCTCAATTTTTGATCAATTCAAGTGAACTCATTCTCTAATGAGCACCCACATTCTTGTATTAGTGTCATACACAAGTTATAGTGAGATCAATCACCCTCTCAATCGAGCATACAAAGAATGTGCTAGTCTTACCGAAAAAACATTGATCCCTAACTCAATGTCCCATCGACTAGGAATATTTAAATTAAGATTTTAAGATTTTAGGTCTCACTGATATGATCTCATCATAATCCTAAAATCATAGTCCTAATTTATAGGGTTCATCATAATCTTAAATAAATAATAAGATACTGCATATGATGAAATAAATGCCTTTACATATTTTATTAAAATATGTCATTACATGAGTTTGGAAGACAAAAAACAAACATTCCAAAAAAATTAATTGGCTTGAGGGCATATTCCTTTCAATCTCCCACTTGCACTAAAGCCAATCGCCCTTATATTTTAATCCCATACAATCAAGGTGGCGATCAAACAGTTGCAGTGGTAAAGCCTTAGTGAATGGGTCTGCTATATTGTTCTTTGTGTCAACTCGTTCTATGACTACATCTTATCTTTCAATAATTCCATGAACGAGATGGAAGCATCTCAGAATGTGTTTAGATTTATGATGAGACCTTGGTTCCTTTGCTTAAGCAATAGCTCCAGTATTATCACAGTAAGGTGGTATTGGATTCTCAATTTCAGGAATAACACCTAATTCAGTGATGAACTTCTTCATCCAGACAGTTTTCTTGGCGGCTTCACTTACAGCTATGTATTTTACTTCAGTGGTTGAGTCAGCTATAGTTGGTTGTTTAGTACTCTTCCAACTCACTGCTCCATCGTTCAGAGTAAAGACATACCTTGAAATGGATTTCTTATCATCTGGGTCTGATTGAAAATTGAAATCAGAATATGCTTCTAGTTTAAGATCAGAACTACCATATACAAGAAAAATATCTTTAGTCCTTCTTAAGTACTTAAGAATATTTTTCATAGCTTTTCAATGATCCTCTCCTGGATCAGCTTGAAATCTACTTGCAATGCCTAAAGCATAAGCAACATCAGGCCTTGTACATAACATGGCATACATTATTGATCCAACAGCCGAAGCATAAGGAATAGAACACATTCTATTTCTCTCTTCAGGTGTCTTTGGAGACATCTTTTTAGAGAGATGTATGCCTTGACTCATGGGTAAATAACCTCTTTTACTCCCATCCATACTGAATCTTTTCAGTATTAAGTCAATGTACCTTGATTGGGACAAGCCTAGCATCCTCTTAGATCTATCTCTATAGATCTTTATTCCTAGTATATAGGATGCTTCTCCCAAATCTTTCATGAAAAACTTATTTGATAGCCATAATTTGACTGTTTGTAACATTGAGATATCATTCCCAATGAGGAGTATGTCATCTACATACAGAATAAAAAGACTATGGTTCTTCCACTAGTTTTCTTGTACACACATGGTTCATCCACATTCTTAATAAAACCAAACTCTTTTACTGTTTCATCAAAATGGATGTTCCAACTCCTTGATGCTTGCTTTAATCCATAAATGGATCTCTTAAGTTTACATACCTGATTTGGTCTCTCATTTGACTCAAATCCTTCTGGCTGTCACATATAGACCTCCTCCTCAAGGAAACCATTAAGAAGGATAGTTTTCACATCCATTTGCCATATTTCATAGTCGTGGTATGCTGCTATAGCAAGCATAATCCAACTAGATTTGAGCATGGCAACAGGTGAAAATGTTTCATCATAATCAATCCTTTATTTTTGCCTAAAACCCTTAGCCACCAATATGGCCTTATAGGTTTCAATTCGATCATCAGCTCCAATCTTTTTCTTAAAAATCCATTTGCATCCAATAAGGTTTATATCCTCTAGTGCATCCACCAAAGTCCATACTTTATTGGTGTGCATGGATTCCATTTCGGATTGCATGACAGCCAGCCATTTATAGGAGTTCTTACTTTTGACTGCTTTCGTATAGGTCAGAGGTTCGTCATTTTCAATGACTTGGGCTTCATTATTCTTAATAATGAAACCATACCTCATAGGTGTATTTTGTACTCTTTTAGACCTATGGATAGGAGTTATGTATTTTGGTTCTTTTATATGATTATATGGTTGAGAAATTTCTATTTGTTTTTCTTGAATTTCACTAAGTTCAATATTTCTGCTACTGCACTTTTCTAGGATTAATTTTTTTTCCATGAAAATGGCATGCCTACTTACAAATACCTTTTTTTTAGTAGGATGGTAGAATAAATATCCTATACTATTTCTAGGATATCCTATAAATAGACATCTATCTGATCTAACATCAAGTTTATGTCCAAAATTTTTTTTGACATATGCTGGACAACCCCATATCTTAAGATACTTAAGATTAGGTTTCTTACTTCTCCATATGTCATATGGAATACTAGATTCTATTCAAGATATAAATTATAGTCTCCAGGGCATGATCCCAGAAGAAAATAGGTAAATCAATGAAGCACATCATGGATCGTACCATATCTAATAAGGTACATTTTTTCTTGCTACCATTTATTGTGTTAGAGGTGACATTTAAGAGAATCTAATTTAATAGTCAGATAGTCTCTGCAGAGAAGATTTAACTTTCATTTTTTTACCTCTGCACCAAAACAAAACTCTTTGGTTTTAATACAATATGCCTAGTATCACAGTGAAGAATCCTGATTTCCCGGTCCAGGTTCGTTCAGATCTGATCAGATCAAGAGATATATTTCAAAAATTTTTCTCTTGATCCCAATCAGATCTTGATATGTTTCAGATCTGATTCTTATTATTTTAATAAAATAAAATTAAAAGATAAATTAAATCAAATTTAATTTACCTGATCTGGGTAATCCTATTACCCTGTTGATGATCCTGTTTGCAGCGGAAGGTTCTGGATCTTAGCCACGCAAGCGCCTGGCCTCTACCGGTATCCACTCGGGTTGGATCTGGAGATCCTCTTCTTCTCTATCACACCTCCAAAAATTCAGATCTGGATCTGATCTGGAGGATCTTCAAAACTCTTTTGAAGATGAGCAGTCGTCCTTTGCAGCAGCGCAGCCTTCTTATTTTTGATCGCCTTTCTTTGATCTGAATCGCACCAACCAAGGTCCAAAACTCCTTTTGGACGTGGAGAGCAAGGGGAGAAGAGACTATGGCATGGAGAAGGAGGGGAGAGGCAGCCTTGGGGCATGGGAAACTATGATCTCATCAATCTTATCTCATACAATCTGAGTTGGGCGCAGGGTCTTATTTATAGACTAGCTGTGATCCAACTCCTCTTCTTCCCAACCAATCACAACCCTTTGTGAAATCAGATCTAAATCTGATTGGTGGGAATAGAGTCCCCTGGATTCCTCCTTAGAGGGTGCCTAAGACCAGTCAAAGTTGGTTCTTAGAAGAACTCTAATTGGAATCCAAAAAGGAGATGGAGTCCTTGTCCAACAAGGACTCCTAGGCGCCTCCAACTTGGGCACACGCCTAGGGTGGCGTGCGCCCTTCTCCTTGCCAGGTTCTGGCAGGGGGACAGGCCCCCACCAGCTCTCCAATAGGTGCATGACATGTGGTCAAAAGTCAAAGTGTCAATGGTCAACGTTTGACCAGTCAAAGGTAGACTTTTGACCAAAGTCAAAGAACAAGAAATGGCAGGTGACCAAAAATGGCAGGTAGTGTCTTACAAATAAGACAACCTTTTCTGACTTGGACAACCTCTTGTCAGACCATATGAAGGCCTCTGTTTGAGCACAAACTCCTTTGGCTCAGACAGGACAACTTATTTATGATAGCAAAAGAAGAACGTTAGGTTCAATCGAGTGCTAGCACGATTTCCTTGAACCTAATTGAATCTCATTCAGATCAATTGAACTAGATCAGTTCAATTGATGATCACCAGATTCAAACCCTTGTTTGTGTGACCCAGTTAGGTTCAGTTCTGTATGGTAATGGGATATGTCATGATCTCTATCATCGACATCATCGAAACTCCTTTCGATGGATCAGAACTCTTCTGATTCGAACAGCTAGAATGATCGATCATCTAAATCATTCTAATTGCTCCCAAAATCCACCAGTGACACCTAGCAGTATATGGTGGCAACCCATCAGAGCTGAATGCGAACCTCTTGGTGCAGCTACCTGTGTGATTCAGTTCTTCTATCTTGAGCCCCGATCAGATTAGGGTTAAGGTGAACTCGTCAAACCCTAGTCTCTGTCATATGATGTAATCATTCGATTCGAGTCCAATGTGAAAATCTAAATAGAAACTCTTTCTATTATTTCACTCTACCATGGCCATGGATTTCTGGACTTGATTCTCATGATCATCATAGGGCTACTCCTCTACCACCGAGGTAGATAGATTCCATCTTGATGCAATCCAGTTCCTACAATGAACATGTCATAGCCAACATACACCTCAGGGTTCCATATGGCTAGGAGACCGAGTAATGGTGTAGTCAAACTATAACACCCTCAAGGTGAACTGCCGATGCATCTCAGGTCAAAGAACCAGACACACTACTGCAGCATCGAGTCAGTCATTGACGAGAAGGTAGACTCCCTAATGACTACTCGAGGTGGTCACGCTCAGTGCCCTCGTTCTCTAACGAGTACCTGTACTCTCGCTCCGGTGTCTCCACACCGTAGACTCAAGACTCATCTACTAAAGAGAAGCGATTGTACACCAACCTTCCGGATCAATCACCATCCTCGTGATGATCCTATGGTCAGGAGCAATTTATGAGTTAATAATGATTATTCATGTCTTAAATTTTCAACTCTTGAAAATATGAATTATCATTACCATTAACTCAAAGGATGTATCACAGACACTAAATACACATATGTGATAGAAAATAACCCATTTATTGATTTTAGTCAAAATTATAATTTTGCCCCTAGAAGTGTATTACAAGTGTCAGCCAATTCTGGCTTCTAGGGCACATATATCTAACAATCTCCCACTTGTCCTAAAGCCAATTGGCTACAAGTCTAAGTCCCATCTTCTCAAGGTGGGCTTCGATCTTCTGCTGGCCCAACGGCTTTGTAAGTGGGTCTGCCACATTATCTGCGGAGTTGACTCTCTTGACCTCGACGTAACCCTTCTCGAGGTAATCGCGGATGAGGTGGTATCGCCGCTCAATGTGCTTGGATTTCTGGTGAGACCTCGGCTCCTTAGCAAGGGCTATGGCGCCATTGTTGTCGCAGTATAGAGGAATGGCATCTGATGGCATTACTCCAATTTCTGCAGCAAACTTCTTGTACCAGAATGCTTCCTTCGCAGCCTCTGATGCAGCGATATATTCTGCTTCCATGGTGGAATCTGCTATCACCGTTTGCTTGGAACTCTTCCAGCTGACAGCTCCACCATTGCACACAAACAGACTCCCAGATGTCGACTTTCGATCATCTATATCGGACATGAAAGTCCGAGTCTGTGTATCCCTGGACTTGGAGTTCTCCATTACCAAAGACCAACATCATATCCTTAGTTCTTCTCAAGTACTTAAGGATACATTTCACAGAAGTCCAGTGTTCTTCACCTGGATTTGACTGATATCTGCTTGTGACACTCACAGCATGGGCTATATCAGGTCGTGTACATAGCATGGCATACATGAGGCTCCCTATTGCAGAAGCATAAGGGATCTTGCTCATGCGTTCTATTTCCTCAGGTGTGCTGGGGCACATCTTCTTGGAAAGATGAATACCATTCTGAAGGGTATTAATCCCCTCTTAGAGTTTTCCATACTAAACCTCTTTAGTACTTTCTCTATGTACATCTTCTGTGAAAGTCCTAGCATCCTATTCGGTCTATCCCTATAGACCTTAATTCCTAGAATAAAGGATGCTTCACCTAGGTCTTTCATGGAGAATTCCTTGGACAACCACATCTTGACTGATGTCAACATGGGAATATCATTCCCAATAAGGAGGATGTCATCCACGTACAATACGAGGAAGACAACAGCGCTCCCACTGACCCTTTTGAAAACACATGGTTCCTCTTCATTTTTGATGAAACCAAACTTTTTGATCACATCATTGAAACGAGTGTTCCAGCTCCGAGATGCTTGCTTAAGTCCATATATGGACCTTTGCAGCTTGCAAACCTTGTGATCAGTATCACTGGATGTGAAACCTAGCGGCTGTTCCATATAGATATCTTCCTCAAGATATCCATTTAGGAATGCCGTTTTCACGTCCATTTGCCATATTTCATAATCGAAATAGGCTGCAACAGCAAGCAATGTGCGGATGGATTTTAGCATAGCTACTGGGGAAAAGGTATCCTGATAGTCAATGCCTTCGCGTTGACTATAACCTTTTGCCACCAGTCTAGCCTTGAATGTCTCCACATTCCCATCTGCACCAATCTTTCTCTTGAAGATCCATTTACACCCAATAGGTACTATACCTTCTGGTGGATCTACCAAGGTCCAGACTTGGTTTGAGTGCATCGAGTCAATTTCTGACTGCATTGCCTCTAGCCATTTCTCGGAGTCGATATCTGATATCGCCTCGTTGTAGGTTTTGGGATCATCACCATGAGCACCATTACCTACGAGGAACATTTCCTCTACATCCTCTGAAATAATACCTAAGTATCTTTCAGGGGGACGGGAAACTCTTTCCGATCTACGAGGTGGAGGAGGTAGTGTTCTTATTGGCTCAACCTGATTTGGTTCCACTTGGTCCTTAGCTCGTTCTGCTTGTGAGACTTTCTCATCAAGCTTGATCTGCTTTCCAATGCCGCTATCTTGAATAAACTATTTTTCAAGAAAGATGGCATGTCGACTCACAATCACATTGTGGTCTTCTGGAATGTAGAAATAGTATCCTAATGACTCTTTAGGATATCCTATGAATCGAGCTCTAAAGGACCTAAACTCTAACTTGTCCGCTTGTTGTCTTTTGACATGAGCCGGACAACCCCAAATTCTGAGATGACTCAGACTTGGTTTTAGCAAGCATAATCCCAACTAGATTTGAAGCATATGGCGAACAGGTGAAAATGTTTCATCATAATCAATCCTTTATTTTTGCCTAAAACCTTAGCCACCAATATGGCCTTATAGGTTTTCAATTCGATCATCAGCTCCAATCTTTTTCTTAAAAATCCATTTGCATCCAATAAGGTTTATTATCCTCTAGTGCATCCACCAAAGTCCATACTTTATTGGTGTGCATGGATTCCATTTGGATTGCATGACAGCCAGCCATTTATAGGAGTTCTTACTTTTGACTGCTTTCGTATAGGTCAGAGGTTCGTCATTTTCAATGACTTGGGCTTCATTATTCTTAATAATGAAACCATACTCATAGGTGTATTTTTGTACTCTTTAGACCTATGGATAGGAGTTATGTATTTTGTTCTTTTATTGATTATATGGTGAGAAATTTCTATTTGTTTCTTGAATTTCACTAAGTTCAATATTTCTGCTACTGCACGTTTTCTAGGATTAATTTTTTTCCATGAAAAGGCATGCCTACTTACAAATAACTTTTTTTTAGTAGGATGGTAGAATAAATATCCTATACTATTTCTAGGATATCCCTATAAATAGACATCTATCTGATCTAACATCAAGTTTATGTCCAAAATTTTTTTTGACATATGCTGGACAACCCCATATCTTAAGATACTTAAGATTAGGTTTCTTACTTCTCCATATGTCATATGGAATACTAGATTCTATTCAAGATATAAATTATAGTCTCCAGGGCATGATCCCAGAAGAAAATAGGTAAATCAATGAAGCACATCATGGATCGTACCATATCTAATAAGGTACGATTTTTTCTTTCGGCTACACCATTTAATTGTGGTGTATAAGAAGGTGACCATTTAGAGAGAATCCCTTTAACTTTAAGATAGTCAAGAAACTCACTAGATAAGTATTCTCCTCCTTGATCAGATCGAAGGATTTTTATACATTATTCAGTTTATTTTTCGACCATACTTTGATACTCTTTAAATTTATCAAAGGCTTCTGATTTGTGTTTTATAAGATACATATATCCAAACCTAGATAAATCATCAGTGAATATAATAAAATTGAAGGGATATCCTAATTTCCCGGTCCAGGTTCGTTCAGATCTGATCGGATCAAGAGATATATTTTAAAAATTTTTCTCTTGATCCCAATTAGATCTTGATATGTTTTAGATCTGATTCTTATTATTTTAATAAAATAAAATTAAAAAGATAAATTAAATCAAATTTAATTTACCTGATCTGGATAATCCTATTACCCTGTTGATGATCCTGTTTGCAGCGGAAGGTTCTGGATCTTAGCCATGCAAGCACCTGGCCTCTACCGGTATCCACTCAGGTTGGATCTGGAGATCCTCTTCTTCTCTATCATGCCTCCAAAAATTAGATCTGAATCTGATCTGGAGGATCTTCAAAACTCTTTTGAAGATAGCAGTCGTCCTTTGCAGCAGTGCAGCCTTCTTATTTTGATCGGCCTTTCTTTGAGTCTGAATCGCACCAACCAAAGGTCCAAAACTCCTTTTGGACGTGGAGGGAGCAAGGGAGAAGAATACTATGCGCGTGGAGAAAGAGAGGGAGAGGCAGCCTTGGGCATGGAAAACTATGATCTATCATATCTATTATTCTCATACAAATTAGAGTTGGATACAGGGTCTTATTTATAGACTAGCTATGATCCAACTGCTCTTCTTCCCAACCAATCACAACCCTTTGGTGAAATCAGATCTAAATCTGATTGGTGGATTAGAGACCCCTGGATTCTCCTTTAGAGGGCGCCTAAGACCAGTTCAAATTGGTTCTTAGAAGAACTCTAATTGGAATCCAAAAAGGAGATGGAGTCCTTGTCCAACAAGACTCCTAGGCGCCTCCAAACTTGGGCACAGCTGGTGGCGTGCGCCTTCTCCTTGCCAGGTTTTGGTAGGGGACAGGCCCCCACCAGCTCTCCAAGAGGTGCATGACATGTGGTCAAAAGTCAAAGTATCAACGGTCAATGTTTGACCAGTCAAAGTAGACTTTTGACCAAAGTCAAAGAACAAGAAATGGCAAGGTGACCAAAAATGGCAAGTAGTGTCGTTTAGAATAAGCAAACCTTTTCTGACTGGACAACCTCTTTGTCAGACCATATGAAGTCCTCTGGTTTGAGCACAAACTCCTTTGGCTCAACAGCAAACTTATTTATGATAGCAAAAAAGAACGTTAGGTTCAATCGAGTGCTAGCACGATTTTCCTTTGAACCTAATTGAATCTCATTCAGATCAATTGAACTAGATCAGTTAATGATGATCACAGATTCAAACCCTTATTTGTGTGACCCAGTTAGTTCAGTTCTGTATGGTAATGGGATATGTCGATGATCCTATCATCGACATCATCGAAACTCCTTTCGATGGATCAGAACTCTTTTGATTCGAACAGCATAGAATGATCGATCATCTAAATCATTCTAATTGCTCCCAAAATCCCACCAGTGACATCTAGCAGTATATGGGGCAACCCACAGAGCTGAATGCGAACCTTTTGGTGCAGCTAACTGTGTTGATTCAGTTCTTCTCTTGAGCCCCGAAAGATTAGGGTTAAGGTAAACTCTCAAAACCCTAGTCTCTGTCATATGATGTAATCATTCGATTTGAGTCCAATGTGAAATCTAAATAGAAACTCTTTATATTATTTTCACTCTACATGGGGCATGGATTTTTGGACTATTTCCATTGATCATCATAGGGCTACTCCTCTACCACCGAGGTAGATAGATTCCATCTTGATGCAATTCTAGTTCCACACAATGAACATGTCATAGCCAACAATACACCTCAGGTTCCATATTGGCTAGGAGACGGGTAATGGTGTAGTAAACTAATCCAACTTCGAAAACTTGGTGCTAGGGTTTGCTACATATGCTAGCATGTTCATCTTGCAAACATGGTCTAATCCAATTAGACCCTTAATCAATTCTCTTTGTGTGTGACCCATTGGGTTTCACATCTAACCAGCAGTGAGTCTTGGGTGTGATTTGACCTAATCTGGTTAGAACTCAACCAAACCGATTTAGGTCAAAACTAGCCAACCCAATTTGACTTAATTTAGAACACTTTCTAATTTAATAATCAAATTAAAATTTTAATTTGATCAAACCCACAAGACATGATTGACGTCTAGCAACGTATCATGACTATCCAAAAGATGTAAAATTTTGATGGAAATACCAAAAATATCCTTCAGTGAAAATTACCATGCAACTAGATCCTTCGATCTTCCTGCATCCTGAATATGACTCTGGGTATGGAAATATGTCAACCCCAATATCATATTCATTTCTCTTTCAATCTTATGATGATGATTCATTTATTAGAAACCATTTCTAATTTTTCATCATGCTTTGATCAAAGTCTTCCTGAATCATCATTTGTTTGAAGCAGGTAGGATGCTATTTCCTCTTACCAGGAGAGATCGATTCCATGTTAACCTACTCACAACCTTCATATATATAATCTACCATATCCAGATCATCCCATACATAACTGAAGTCATGAATGAGTATGAACCAAAATATGGATTTATATATATAAGATTCTATGGTAGTTTCAGGTCAAAGGATTACATGCACAAATTCCACTATGAGAACCATCTATTGACATGTAGATAAGACTCCATTAGATATTCTCGAATTTGGATCAATTCAGTGAACTCATTCTCTAATGAGCACCCACATTCTTGTATTAGTGTCATACACAAGTTATTGTGAGATCAATCATCCTCTCAATCGAGCATACAAAGAATGTGCTAGTCTTACCAAAAAACATTGATCCCTAACTCAATGTCCCATCGACTAGAAATATTTAAATTAGGATTTTAAGATTTTAGGTCTCACTGGTATGATCTCATCATAATCCTAAAACCATAGCCCTAATTTATAGGGTTCATCATAATCTTAAATAAATAATAAGACACTGCATATGATGAAATAAATACCTTTATTTATTAAAAATGTCATTACATGAGTTTGGAAGATAAAGAACATCCCAAAAATTAATATGGCTTGAGGGCATATTCCTTTCAATCTCCCACTTGCACTAAAGCCAATCGCCCTTATATTTTAATCCCATACAATCAAGGTGGCGATCAAACAGTTGCAGTGGTAAAGCCTTAGTGAATGGGTCTGCTATGTTGTTCTTTGTGTCCACTCATTCTATGACTACATCTTGTCTTTCAATAATTTCTCGAACGAGATGGAAAGCATCTCAGAATGTGTTTGGATTTATGATGAGACCTTGGTTCCTTTGCTTGAGCTAACAGCTCCAGTATTATCACAGTAAAGTGGTACTGGATTCTCAATTTCAGGAATAACTCCCAATTCAGTGATGAACTTCTTCATCCAGACAGCTTCCTTGGCGGCTTCACTTACAGCTATGTATTCTGCTTCAGTGGTTGAGTCAGCTACAGTTGGCTGCTTAGTACTTTTCCAACTTACTGCTCCACTGTTCAGAGTAAAGACATACCCTGAAATGGATTTGCTATCATCTGGGTCTGATTGAAAACTAGAATCAGAATATGCTTCTAATTTAAGATCAGAACCACCATATACTAGAAAAATATCTTTAGTCCTTCTCAAGTACTTAAGAATATTTTTCACAGCTTTCCAATGATCCTCTCCTGGATCAGCTTGAAATCTACTTGCAATGCCTAAAGCATAAGCAACATCAGGCCTTGTACATAACATGGCATACATTATTGATCCAACAGCCGAAGCATAAGGAATAGAACTCATTCTATTTCTCTCTTCAGGTGTCTTTGGAGACATCTTTTTAGAGAGATGTATGCCTTGACTCATGGGTAAATAACCTCTTTTACTCCCATCCATACTGAATCTTTTCAGTATTAAGTCAATGTACCTTGATTGGGACAAGCCTAGCATCCTCTTAGATCTATCTCTATAGATCTTTATTCCTAGTATATAGGATGCTTCTCCCAAATCTTTCATGAAAAACTTATTTGATAGCCATAATTTGACTGATTGTAACATTGGGATATCATTCCCAATGAGGAGTATGTCATCTACATACAGAACCAAGAAGACTATGGTTCTCCCACTAGTTTTCTTGTACACACATGGTTCATCAACATTCTTGATAAAACCAAACTCTTTTACTGTTTCATCAAAATGGATGTTCCAACTCCTTGATGCTTGCTTTAATCCATAAATGGATCTCTTAAGCTTGCATACCTGATTTGGTCTCTCATTTGACTCAAATCCCTCTGGCTGTGACATATAGACCTCCTCCTCAAGGAAACCATTAAGGAAGGCAGTCTTTACATCCATTTGCCATATTTCATAGTCGTGGTATGCTGCTATAGGCAAGCATAATCCGAATAGATTTGAGCATGGCAATAGGTGAAAATGTTTCATCATAATCAATCCCCTATTTTTGCCTAAAACCCTTAGCCACCAATCTGGCCTTATAGGTTTCAATTTGACCATCAGCTCCAATCTTTTTCTTAAAAATCCATTTGCATCCAATAGGGTTTATATCCTCTGGTGCATCCACCAAAGTCCATACTTTGTTGGTGTGCATGGATTCCATTTCGGATTGCATGGCAGCCAGCCATTTGTAAGAGTCCTTACTTTTGACTGCTTTCGCATAGGTCAGAGGTTCATCATTTTCAATGACTTGGGCTTCATTGTTCTCAATAATGAAACCATACCTCATAGGTGTATTTCGTACTCTTTTAGACCTATGGATAGGAGTTATGTGTTCTGGTTCTTTTATATGATTATATGGTTGAGAAATTTCTATTTGTTTTTCTTGAACTTCACTAAGTTCAATATTTCTGCCACTGCCCTTTTCTAGGATAAATTCTTTTTCCATGAAAATGGCATGCCTACTTACAAATACCTTTTGTTCAGTAGGATGGTAGAATAAATATCCTATACTATTTCTAGGATATCCTATAAATAGACATCTGTCTGATCTAGCATCAAGTTTATGTCCAAAATTTCTTTTGACATATGCTGGACAACCCCATATCTTAAGATACTTAAGATTAGGTTTCTTACTTCTCCATATGTCATATGGAGTACTAGATACAGATTTAGAAGGTACTCTATTCAAGATGTAAATTGCAGTCTCCAGAGCATGACCCCAGAAGAAAATAGGTAATTCAGTGAAGCACATCATGGACCGTACCATATCTAATAAGGTATGATTTTTTCTTTCGGCTACACCATTTAATTGTGGTGTATAAGGAGGTGTCCATTCAGAGAGAATCCTTTTAACTTTAAGATAGTCAAGAAACTCACTAGATAAGTATTCTCCTCCTCCGATCAGATCGAAGGATTTTTATACATTGTCCAGTTTGTTTTTCGACCATACTTTGATACTCTTTAAATTTATCAAAGGCTTCTGATTTGTGTTTCATAAGATACACATATCCAAACCTAGATAAATCATCAGTGAATGTAATAAAATAAGAGTATCCTCCTCTGGCTTGAGTTGTCATAGGACCACATACATCCGTATGTACAAGTCCTAATAACTCATTTGTCCTTTCTCTATGTCCACTAAATGGAATCTTGGTCATTTTACCCATGAGGCATGATTCACAAGTTCCCAATGATTCATAATCAAAAGGATCAAAGAACTTTTCTTTGTATAACTTGTTAATCCTAGCCTCACTAATATGACCTAATCGACAATGCCAAAGTAAAGTATTATTTATGTCATCTCTCTTACATTTTCTATTTTCATCAATATGAAATATATTGTCATCCAAACATAGAGTCAACAAACCATTGCTAAATATGCCAAAACAAATATTTTCATTAGAATATTTGATCGAGCAACCTTCGCTCGTTACATTAAGACTATAACCTTGTTTTAATAACAAGGGTATAGATATAATATTTCTAATGATCTTAGGCATATAATAACAATTTGTAAGCTCTAAGATCTTTCCATAAGGTAACTTCAATATATTTGTCCCTACAGCTTCTGCTTGGATAGACTCTCCTCCAGCGCCATAGAGCTTGAAGTCACCTTTCTTCAAACTCTTAATTTTCTGCAGCCCCTGCAAAGATTTGCAGATATGAAAACCACAGTCGGTATCTAATACCCAAGAATTTGAAATGGAAGAATTTAATGATAATATAGTATGTATCTCATACATACCTTTTGGTGCATTATTTGCACCAGACTTCATGGTTGCAAGGTAAGCCTTGCAATTCCTCTTCCAATGGCCTGCTTTTGCCGCAGTAAAAATAGGTCATCTATCCGGAGACCTTCTTTCCCTTTTTCTTCTTATTTATACCACTTTTAGGATTCAACCTTCTCTTTGAACCCTTTTTGCCTGCCTTCTTCTTGGAGATCCCTTCCATAAGAAGAAGAGGAGCCTTATCTTTCTTGATATGGCTTTCTACTGTCTTGAGCATATTTAACAGCTCAGGCAATGAAGAATTCAGTTTGTTCATGTGATAGTTCATGACAAACTGAGAAAATAATTTTGAAAGTGATTGCAGGATCAAATCCTGACTTAACTCTCCATCCATTAACAAAACCTAATTGACTTAATCGAGTGATTAGGTCAATTACCATCAAAACATGATTTTGTATGGATGTTCCTTCTATCATTCTTGCATGAAATAATTGCTTAGATATCTCATATCTAGCAGTCCTACTATGCTCTCCATAAAGCTCTTTTAGATTGAGCAATATGGACTTGAGTGTCCATGCTATCATGCTGCCTCTGTAATTCATTATTCATAGAGGCAAGTATGATGCATTTGACAGTAAGGGAAATCATTTTGCCACATCTTGTATGTGGACTTATCTTCATCTGTGGCATCATTTTCTAATGGCTTAGGATCAGGGGCATCAAGAATATAGGAGAGTTTTTCTTGACTGAGTACTATTTTTAGGTTTCTCAACCAGTCAACATAATTTTGACCAGTCAATTTATTTGAATCCAAAATTGAACGTAATGAAAGTGAAGAAGCCATTTAATCTACATAATAAAGAACAATATATAAGCAAACAATTCATGATGACAAACATAATTAAATTAGGACTTTAATTTAATTATGTCTCCCACTAAAAATCATAACCCTCTTATTGATTTTCTTAGTGAGAATAAGATCCTAATTCCTTATAAAAAGGTCTTGTGGTTGCACAACAAACCTGTTATAAGTTCAAAGGTAGGAAACTCTTTCCAATTGCATTTTATGCAACTCTCAAAAACTTTTGCCTCTAAAATATTAATAGCCTTGTGTTAGCACAACAAACTTTAATGTTTTAGTTTAAGTAGAACCCTTCATTTCTATACAGTCAAAATTGAAATATAACTACTTTTGTGGTTACACAACAAAGTAGTATATTCAAAATGCTGTAAGCATCTCAATGCACTAGATTAATATTACATCTTTCCCCATGATAGATCTTGTGGTTACACAATAGAAACTAATATGGTTCTGGACATAATAAGAAACCTAGTATGAAGGAAGGCCTTAATGTAGTGAATATAATATTAAGCATTTCAATCTAGAATTAAATTAATCAAATCGGCCAGGTAAATGGGAGAGAAATGGGAGTCCCCCATTGCTTTCCTTAGACACCAATAAATTGGCCAGGTCAGACAATGGAACCAATTAAAAAATCATGTTCTCTTTACCAATCATGAACCATTTTTTCTAGACACCGATTGATCAATTAGACATCCTCACTGATTCAGCTATAGATTAATTACACTACAACTTAATATAATTTTTATAGAGGGATTTAAATGGTCTCGATGCACATATTGATTTAAAATCAAACTAAATGCATAATAGCATTAATTATGATAAAATTTATATATATCAATTAACATGTATAATTATTCTAGGACAACCATCATTATATAGTGAATACTTTCCACTATATCAGGGCAACCTTTACAGAATAATATATACAACATAATCTCATTATGATAAGAAAAAGAATATGATCTCATCATATAAATTAAAACATGCTAAAAATATTATATCATATTTTTCATTTATGCCATTATACTATAAGCAAAGCATTATATGATTTAACCTAATAAGGCTTGCTCTGATACCACTGATGGGATTGGTGTACAGGGCGGAAGCATGGATTTCAAAGCAAAAATATGAAATCATATAAACCAAACCCAAACCCTAGGACCACCTTATTAGCAATTAAATCATATAACATGCATTTGTAATATAAAAGAAAGTATTAGAACATACCTCTTATCGCTAAACCCTAAATTGATCCCTGATCGTCGGTAGCAGTCCGTCAGGGGTTTCCACCAGGTGCCCACGTGTTCACCCTCCAATGTTGATCCACACAGAGACTTGATCAAGACACCAGCACCTCTGATTTATATAATTAGAGTTCTAATAATAAGAACTTTAATTAAAAAAGGGCAAGACCTTCTTTAGCCTTTATGTTACCTTCCTTGCCTCTCCTTATCTATCTTTCTTTTTCTTTTGTCTTCTTAATTTTTCCTTCCTAATCTCTTAGTCTTAAGATGACTTCTTGTCCTTATAATGGACAAGGTCTAGACAAGAGAAAGGAAAGAAAGAAAATTGGATAAAAAGAAACTCTTGTAAGAAAGAAAGATAATGTTTCACATCTCCCAGACTCTTGGTGCGCACCCCTTATTTATAATGTACGTAGGGGTGCCAACTAAAATTCTCATGCCCTTTCCTCATCAATATCTCATGCCCCATCAGCCAATCTCACATCCATCTAAATTATGCCATTTAAAATTACATAGACTTAGTCCAAGAGGTGCCTTAAAGCAGAAGGACTCTTCGGACTAATTCTACGTAAGTTTTTCTATGAAGAGTCGCAATGCATTTCATCTTTGGCGCCACCCTAATTCATCCAGGTTTGGATCATGATTAGAAGGCCATCCAATGGCTCTTAAAAAGGGATGCCCATTCAGCAAGAAGGCATGGAGATAATCTTTGAATAGTCAAAGTCCCAAGAGACTTTGACTTGGTCCAAGAGACGTCAAGAGTGGGCGGCATGGAGTCTTCAAGGCGGCAAGGACTCTTGGGCGACAAAACATCCTGGGCAAAAAATTAAAAAGAAAAAAAAGGAGTATTTCATCTACAGAAGGACTCTTCTGCACCCCATATCTGATGTCCATGCCAATTCAAAAAATATTTATGATGACATAACAAATGGAAAAAAGTCAAAGAAGGTAGGCGCCAACTAATTCCATGCGCCAAAAATTCCTTTGCGCATGAAAGACTTTCCCATGCGCAAAGAGAGAGACTCTCTGGCATGTGGGATTCAGGTATGTGGCATGCCCAATCTGAAGCCCAATCAGTCTAGGTTAATCCAATTCAAGACCAAATCCTATTTGGCTCAAATCGGATCTTAAATTAGCCCAAATCGGAAGCCGATTCGAATCCAATTCGAATCTAGGTGCTAGGGTTTGCTACATGTGCTAGCATGTTCATCTTGCAAACATGGTCTAATCCAATTAGACCCTTAATCAATTCTCTTTGTGTGTGACCCATTGGGTTTCCACATCTAACCAGCAGTGAGTCTGGGTGTGATTTGACCTAATCTGGTTAGAACTCAACCAAACCGATTTAGGTCAAAACTAGCCAACCCAATTTGACTTAATTTAGAATACTTTCTAATTTAATAATCAAATTAAAATTTTAATTTGATCAAACCCACAAGACATGATTGACGTCTAGCAACGTATCATGACTATCCAAAAGATGTAAAATTTTGATGGAAATACCAAAAATATCCTTCAGTGAAAATTACCATGCAACTAGATCCTTCGATCTTCCTGCATCCTGAATATGACTCTGGGTATGAAAATATGTCAATCCCAATATCATATTCATTTCTCTTTCAATCTTATGATAATGATTCATTTAATAAAATATTAGAAATCCATTTCTAATTTTCATCATGCTTTGATCAAAGTCTTCCTGAATCATCATTTGTTTGAAGCAAGGTAGGATGCTATTTCCTCTTACCAGGAGTGATCGATTCCATGTTAACCTACTCACAACCTTCATATATATAATCTACCATATCCAGATCATCCCGTACATAACTGAGTCATGAATGAGTATGAACCAAAATATGGATTTATATATATAAGATTCTATGGTAGTTTCAGGTCAAAGGATTACATGCACAAATTCTACTATGAGAACCATCTATTGACATGTAGATAAGACTCCATTAGATATTCTCAATTTGGATCAATTCAGTGAACTCATTCTCTAATGAGCACCCACATTCTTGTATTAGTGTCATACACAAGTTATTGTGAGATCAATCATCCTCTCAATCGAGCATACAAAGAATGTGCTAGTCTTACAGAAAAAATATTGATCCCTAACTCAATGTCCCATCGACTGGAAATATTTAAATTAGGATTTTAAGATTTTAGGTCTCATTGATATGATCTCATCATAATCCTAAAACTATAGCTCTAATTTATAGGGTTCATCATAATCTTAAATAAATAATAAGATACTGCATATGATGAAATAAATGCCTTTACATATTTTATTAAAATATGTCATTACATGAGTTTGGAAGACAAAAAACAAACAACCCAAAAAATTAATTGGCTTGAGGGCATATTCCTTTCAATTGGACTGGAGCACTGATATAATCTTCTTGTACATAAGTATCTCCTTACCGCATAATAGCATTGTTACCAATGGATCGAAGTTCCCAGATAGCAAACATAGCAGTAATAGACTCTTGTCCTCTTCTTGAAGCTCCACCCCAATGTTGAGTAAATCCATGCTCATCTGGTCAAATCTCTGAATATGTCCCACAACATCCTTGTCCTTCTACATCTGAAAGCTATATAGTTGCTTCTTCAATATCAACTTGTTACACATATTTTTCTCTATATACAACAATCTTGACCACAAACCCTTGAATGTTCTCTCCTCCAACATGCTATACAATACCTCATCCACTAGGCAAGCCCTAATCATGGCACATGCCCTTTTCTATAAGGGCATCCACTGCTCATTAGTCATCTTCTTTAACCTATCCTCCAAGGCTGAATCCAAGCTCATTTGAACTAGTAGATCCTCCGTCCTAACCTTCTACATAGTGAACTTTCTTTTTCATCAAATTTTTCAAATCCAATCTTAAACCCACTACTTTCCATGATCCTACCAAATCACAACACCATCTAGGGAGGATGGATAGTAGCTCCTAGATCTCTTCCTTACAAAACCTAAAGAAACCTTTAGATCAAAACCTCTGCTGAAAATCAGATCTTTTTCTTCCTCCATGATCAGTCGGGCTCTGATACAAACTATTATGATCTACTACCGCTGTGATACCAACTATTATGCCAATGGCTACTTGGATACCATAGCTATGGACCGATCTCTTATGTTGATCTAGGTGTTAAACCAGAAAATCGAAGAATAACAAAGAAAGGAGGCAGCAATACTAGGATTTGGCATTAAAAAAGAGAGAAAAGAGAAAAAAGAGTTAGGAAAAAAAGCTCTATATTGACTAACCCATATATCCTAATTTTTATATGAAACCTAATAAATCCTAGCTCAAAAACTCTCTTTGACTAACCCATATATGAAAGCACTTATCTAAGCCCAAGTTTTGCATACTCTTATCCCATGGACGTAATCCCAGTCCAAGTCCTGAGTTAGCCACCTTAAGATCTCTTAAATTAGACCTTAAGATACTTAGGATCAAGCCCTATCCTAGTCCAAATAGAAATCCTATTCTGCTTCTGCCCATAATTAGGGTCGACTCCTATTGAGATCGAGTCAACCCATCTAGATCGAGTTGACTTTTTTGAGACTAGGATCTGTGAACTCATAAGTGGCACTCCCAAGTCTTGAGAATACGAGAAGACTGGTCATGGAAAGATAGGAGAAAGCTGGAAGAGAAATCAACATAACTAGCAAAGTTCAGAAACTTAGCCGACTCACCCTAAGACTGGGTCGGCTAAGTTGGAAACTTGGTCAGCTCAGTTTAGGACTAGATTGACTATATCTTAGAGAAAAACTTAGATAGAAAGTAGTATTTTCAAACTGTTAGCACGGTATATAACTGGGTCGGCTTAGTCTGAAATTGAGCCGACCCAATTGCAGGTTAGTCGACTTAATCTTAAACTAAGCTAGCTTAATTTTTGCGAGTATGTTTTGTGTACGTGAGTTATTTTTTAAATTTAGAGAGTTTTTCTATGAGCTTGGGGCTTGACCCTTTTGTAAAGTATATATACTGAAAATAGATCAAGATTGTATATAATGCTGCATTCATTGAAATAAAGCTCTTTTCTTCCAAAAATCTTTACTACTCTTTTTATCTATTCCTTGAATTCATTGTTCATGCTTCTATAGTAATCTCTAAGAAGTTCTTTCTTATTGCTTGGCTAATCACCAATGGCCACGTCGGTCCACGTGTGGAATTAATTTTCATAATAATTGATATCAGAGCGGTATTGCATGGAAGGAAGAAAGATACCCAGGGTTTCTATATCCAGGATTTGTTGCACCAGGTTTTATCTTAAAAACTTTTTGTTTGCTTCATGGTTATCTCTAGATTGAGGTGGAGATTTATTACACGAAGGAATGGTGATACATAAGGTTGAAAAGAGGATCTAGGGCATTTAGATCTTTTTTGAAGGATAGTTTTGCTGGTGTGTGATTGTGAAAGGATGTTAGGATTTTGTTCTTGACTTGTTTGAAGTCATGGGATCAAGTGGACTCAAGATGGATTTTGAGAAGTTTGATGACAAGGAAAACTTTACCTTGTAGCAACAAAGGATAAAGAACTTATTGGTTCAGCAGAGGATCTATGAGGTCTTGATAAGAGAAAGGTCAGAAAAGATTAGTGCTGAGGATTGAAAAGAGTTGGAGAAAATTATTTTTAGCACAATCAGAATGTATTTGATCGATCAGGTGCTACCCAAGGTTTGCATAGAGACCATGGCAAAGGAACTCTAGACAAGACTGGAGAACACGTATATAGAAAAGAATATGACAAATAAGCTATGGTTGAAGAAATAGTTATATAGTCTGAAGATGCCCAAAGATGGAAATCTTGTTGCACATATCCAAAGATTCAATCAAGTATGTTATGAGATGATCGACGAGGAAGATTGGATGTTGCTGCTACTTTATTCTCTCTCAGGCTCATATGATGGTCTCATAATAATTTTAGTTTATGGAAAGAAGATCCTAAACTATAAAGAAGTTGTTGGTGTACTCAGATCGAATGAGTAGAAGAAAAAGATCTACAAGGAAATCCCAAGTTGGAGATCTTGATTGTGAATGAAAGATAGAAAAGATCAAAGAAAAAGACAAGAAGAAAATCCAAAGGCAGGTCAAAGTTTCGGAATTAGAGGAAGACATTGAAATATTATAAATGTCTTCAACCTAGACACCTGAGGAGAGATTGTCCTCTTTTGAGGTTAGAAAAAAGGAAGGCCAGCAAGAGTGATGATACAGCTTTGGTGAGCAGTAGAGAAGACCTACTAGTTATATTAGATGGATCCACAAAGTGTGAAACTATGTGGATAATGGATTCAGTATGCCCTTATCACTATACTTCTTATTGGGAGTGGTTTTCTACCTACTAGAAGATCGATGGAGCCAATGTCAGCCTTGGAGATGATCATCCATGTAGAGTAGCTGGAGTTGGCTTAATTAGGATGAGGATGTATAATGGGATCATTCATACATTATCAAATATTAGGCATGTACCAAAATTGAAAAAGAATTTAATTTCTTTGGGCTACTTGAAGGAGCAAGATTATACTTTTAGTAGCCAGGTTGAGAGTGGATGTCTGAAAATTTTTAAGAGAGTTTTGATGGTGATGAGAGATAGAAGACTGAGTAACAATCTTTATAGAATGAAAGGCTCAGTGATAAACGATAGTATAGAGGTGCTAGTAGCGGCATAGGAGGAGTAGCTCTTATATCGACTGTGGTACTATCGAATGGATGATATGAGTGATCAAGGGCTCACTGAACTTAGTAGAAGAGGGATGATCCCAGTCCTGAAGAAGGAGGGTATAGATTTATATGAGCCATGCATCTTTGGTAAACAGCATATGATAAAGTTTGCTAAAAATACCAAGCACAGTGAAGGAGTGCTGGATTTAGTACACTCAGATGTATGGGGATCAACTCCTATATCAGTTAGAGGTGGGACAAAATATTTTATCACTTTTATTGATGATTTCTCAAGAAAGATGTGGGTTTATCTGATCAGAGAAGAATCAGAGGTGTTTGCCTGATTTAGAGCTTGAAGAGCTAAAGTTGAGAAGAAGTCAAGAAGATAGATGAAGTGTCTGAAGTTGGATAATGGAGGAGAGTATACAAGCCTAGAGTTTAGGAGGTACTGTGAGGAAAATGGTATCAAATGCGATTATACAGTGAAGATAACTCCCCAACAGAATGGTATTGCAGAAAGGATGAACTGGATACTGATCGAGAAGGCATTGAGTTTAAGGCTGTAGACATCACTTCCAAAATTTTTTTGAAATGATGCTTTAACTTTTTCTTATTTTCTTATCAATAGGTCCTCTCACTGCAAGCTGAATGAAGGCATTCCAGAGAAGGTCTAGAGTGGAAAGGTGGAGCTTGGCCACTTGAAGGTCTTCGATTGCATAGTCTATGCACATGTGTGTGAGCTTAGAAGTGGCACTTCCAAGTCTTGAAAACATAAGAAGATAGGTCATGGAAAGATAGGAGCGAGTCGGAAGAAGAATCAGTCTCAATAGTAAAGTTCAAAAACTTGGTCGGCTCACTCTAAGACTGAGCTGACACAGTTGGAAATTGGATCGGCTCAGTCCAAGATTGGGTCGGCAGGTCTCAAAGAAAAATTCAGACAAAAAGCAATATTTTTGGGCTGTTGGCATGGTACACAATTAGGTCGGCTCAATCTGGGATTGAGCCGACCTAGTCGTAGGTTAGCCAGCTCAGTCTGAAATTGGGTCGACTTAGTTTTTGTGGGTTATTATTTTATGTATGTGGGTTATTTGGATTTGAAGAGTTTTTCTATGAGCTTGGGCTTGACCCTTTGTAAAGTATATATACTGAAAATAGGTCAAGATTGTAAGTATGCTGAAATATACTGAATAAAAGCTCTTTTCTTTCGAAAATCTCTTCTTCTCTATTTCTTGATTTATTTGATCGTACTTCCATAGAAATCTCTAAAAAGTACTTTCTTGTTGCTTGGCTAATCACCAGTGACCATGCCGATCCGTGTGGGAAGAGCTTATATTCTCAACATTTGGTATCAGAGCGGTGTTGTATGGAAGGAAGGAAGACACCTAGGGTTTATTACATCCAGGATCTATTACATCATATTTTATCCTAAAAACTTCTAGTTTGCTTTGTGGTTGTCTCTAGATTGAGGTGGAGATTGTTTACATGGAGAAACGGTGATATAGAAGTTTAGAAAGAGGATCTAGGGCTAGTTAGATTTTCTGTGAAGGATAGTTATACTGGTGTGTGATCGTGAAGGGTGTTAGGGATCTATTCTTGACTTATTTGAAGTCATGGGATCAAGTTGATTCAAGGTGGATTTTGAAAAGTTTGACGGTAAGAAAATCTTTATCCTATGGTAGCAAAGAGTAAAGGACTTGTTGGTTTGACAGAGGATCTACAAGGTCTTGACAAAAGAAAGGCCGAAAAAGATCAGTGTGAAGGATTGGGAAGAGTTGGAGGAAATTACTTTTAGCACAATTTGGATGTGCTTGGTCGATCAGGTTTTGCCCGAGGTTTGTGCAGAGACTATAGCAAAGGAGCTCTAGAAGAGACTGGAGAACACATACATAGAGAAGAACATGACAAATAAGCTATGGTTGAAGAAACAGCTGTATAGTCTGAGGATGCCTGAAGGCAAAGATCTTGTTGCACGTATCCAAAGGTTCAATCAGGTGTGTTCTGAGGTGATGAGTTTGGATGTGAAGATCGACGAGGAGGATCGGGCGTTGCTGCTATTATGTTCTCTCTCAAGTTCGTATGATGGTCTTATAATAATTTTAGTTTATGGGAAGGAGATCCTAAACTATGAAGAGGTTGTTGGTGTGCTCAGATCAAATAAGTAAAGGGAGAAGATGTGCAAGGGAGACCCTAAGTCTAAGATCTTGGCTATGAATGAAAGACAGAAAAGATCAAAGAAGAAGACAAGAGAAAAATCCAAGGATAGGTCAAAGTCTTATGATCAGAGGAAGATGATATCAAAATATTATAAATGTTATCGGCCTGGACACCTGAGAAGGGATTGTCCCCTTTTGAGATTAGAAAAAGCGAAGGCCAGCAAGGAAGATGATATAGCTTCTATGAGTAGTGGAGAAGACCTACTAATTGTATCAGATAGATCCATAGAGTACGATACTATGTGGATATTAGATTCAACATGCTTGCACCACTATACTTCTCATCAGGAGTGGTTTGCTACCTATTAGAAGGTCGATGGTGGAAGTGTCAGCCATAGAGATGATCACCCATGTAAAGTAGTTGGAATGGGCTCTATCAGGGTGAGGATGTACGATGGGATCATTCATACATTATCAAATATCAGGCATGTACCGGAGTTGAAAAAGAATTTGATTTCTTGGGCTACTTGGAGGAGCAGGGTTATGCTTTTAGTAGCCAGGCTGGGAGTGGATGTCTGAAAATTTCTAAGAAAGCTTTGGTGGTGATGAGAGGTAGAAGACCGAGCAACAATCTTTACAAAATGGAAGGCTCAGTGGTTAATGATGGTACAGAGGTGCTAGCAACGGCACATGAGGAGCAAATTTTATATTGACCGTGATACTATCGGATCGGTCATATGAGTGACCGTGGGCTTACAGAACTAAGCATAAGAGGTATGATCCCAGCTCTAAAGAAGGAGGGCATAAATCTTTGTGAGCCGTGTATCTTTGGCAAACAGCATAGGATAAAGTTTGCCAGAAGTATCAAGTACAACGAGGGAGTGCTGGATTTAATACACTCGGATGTATGGGGACCAGCTCCTATATCAACTAGAGGTGGGGCAAAATACTTTGTTACTTTCATTGATGATTTCTCAAGGAAGGTGTGGGTTTATCTGATTAGAGAAAAATCAGAGGTGTTTGCCCGGTTCAGAGCCTGGAGAGCTGAAGTAGAGAAGGAGTCAGGGAGATAGGTAAAGTGTCTGAGGTTGGATAATGGAGGAAAGTATACTAGCCTAGAGTTTAGGACGTACTGTGAGAAAAATGGCATCAAATACCATTACATGGTGAGGATGACTCCCCAGCAGAATGGTGTCGTGGAGAGAATGAACCAAATATTGATCGAGAAGGCATGGAGGTTGAGGCTGCAGACATCACTCTCAAAGTCCTTTTGGGGTGATGCTCTAACTTTTTCTTATTTTCTTGTGAATAGATCCCCTCATTATAAGCTGAATGGAGGTATTTCAGAAGAGGTCAGGAGTGGAAAGAAGGTGGAGCTTGGCTATCTGAAAGTCTTCGGTTGCACAGCCTATGCACATATGGAGGCAACCGAGAGGAGCAAATTAGATTCGAAATCTTAAAAGATGACATTCATAGGATATCCACAAGAAGTCAAGGGATACCTATTGTGGGACTCTCAGGCACAGAAGTCAGTGATCAGTAGGAACGTTATCTTTGATGAGAAGAGCATCTTGAGAAGGTTTGGGATAGATGGAACTAGAGAAATAAAGATGAACAGTGGTGGTCAGTCAGAGAATGATGGCATGCAGGTTACATCCACTTATAAGAGTGTTCCTATTGAGGTGGAGCTAGGTAGAAAAGTATTATCTTAGATTGAAAATCAGTATGGAGGGCTGGCAGTTCAGATAAATGTGCAGGAGCAGCTACAGACATCAGGTAGAGATGTGCTAGTGGGAGTGGCTTTGCATAAGCCCCAACATACTATTAGAAGACCAATTGGATATGGCATTGATGAGGTAATCTCCTATGCACTCATCACTGCTAATGGAGATCTAGAGAATTATGCAAAGGTCATGGAGAGTGAGGATCATGATTCATGGATGCAGGCCATGATGGAGGAGATGGAATCACTTGAGAAGAATCAAACATGGTAGCTGGTGGATCTTCCAGAGGGTGCTCGACCTATTGGCTCAAAGTAGGTGTTCATAAAGAAAGAAGCACCTTCAAAATAAGGTGGAGTCAGATTCAAAGCAAAACTGGTAGCAAAGGGATACTCACAAAGAAAAGGGATTGACTATACAAAATTTTTCTCTCCTATGGTGCGTCATACATCTATTCGAGTTTTGCTGTCACTAGTGGCACAGCATAACATGAAATTGGAACAGATGGACGTGAAGATGGCCTTTCTTCATGGGACTTTGGAGGAAAGAATCTATATGAGCAGCTAGATGGTTTCAATGAGATGGGATAGGAAGAAAAGGTGTGTTTACTTAGGAAGTCTTTGTATGACTTGAAATAATCTCCTCGTCAGTGGTATCGAAGGTTTGATAGCTTTGCTTGAGCTTAGATTTTAGCAGATGTGAACATGATTGTTGTATCTACGTCAAGGATGTAGATGAGGATGATGCCCTGTATCTATTATTTTATGTAAATGATATGCTCATAGCTTGTAGAAGCATGGATGTTGTGAAAAGATTAAAAAGGGCATTATCATCTGAATTTGAGAAGAAAGATTTGGGTTCAGCTGAGAAAATCCTTAGAATGGAGATTTATAGAGATAGGTGCAAAGAAGTGTTCCATTTGTCATAAGAAAAGTATGTTCAGAAGGTTCTGAAGAGGTTTGGGATGGAGAAGGCCAAACTTGCAGAGATGCCATTGTCGAGCCATATATATCTCTCCAAGTTATAGTGCCTCCAGTCAAAAGAGGAGAGAGAGTACATGGAACGAGTCTCTTATGCAAATGCTGTAGGTAGTGCGATGTACACTATGGTGTACTATAGACCAGATATATCACATGCTGTGAGCACGATTAGTAGATATATGGCTAACCTTGGGACAGAACACTGGAAAGCATTGAAATGAATATTAAGATATCTACATAAAACAAGGGATTATGGTTTGGTGTTTTGTGGGCAGTCGGAAGGATTTGGAGAATAATTTGTGAAGATGTGTGAAGGTTCAGATCCTCTGGAAGGATTTATTGATGTAAATTATGTTGGTGATCTTGATACAAGGAGGTCTACTACTGGATATCTCTTCTGCATATATGGTGGACCAGTGTCTTGGGGATCAACCCTTCAGCCAATCACGGTCTTGTCTACCACAGAGGTCGAGTACATTAGGATAACGAAGGTTGCAAAAGAAGCCCTTTGGCTTAGGAGGCTGATTGATGAGTTGGGGGTCGAGCAGAGCAAGATTACACTATTCAATGATAGTCAGAGTGCTTTGTTGTTGGCATAAAATCCAGTCTATCATGCACGCACAAAGCATATAGACGTGAGGTACCATAGGATCAGAGAGCTGATGGAGGAAGGTAAAGTGAAACTGATGAAGGTTCATACTAAGGAAAATCAGCTTAATGCACTCACGAAGGTACTCCTGAGAGATAGCTTTCAGAGATGTGTGGCATGAATGGATCTGTTGAGAAGAGATGAGTTCACAAGGACTTGGAAGGACCAAGGTGGAGAATGTGAGCTCAGAAGTGGCACTCCCAAGTCTTGAAAATATGAGAAGATAGATCATGAAAGGATGGGAGCGAGTTGAAAAAGAATTAGTCTTAATAGTAAAATTCAAAAATTGGGCCGGCTCACTCTAAGATTGAGTCGGCTCAGTTGGAAACTGGGTCGGCTAGGTCTTAGAGAAAAATTCAGACAGAAAGTAGCATTTTTGAACTATTGACATGGTACACAACTGGATCGGCTCAGTCTGAGTTGAGCTGACTCGGCTAACCAGACTGAGCTGACCTAGTCATAGGTTAGCTAGCTCAATCTAAAACTGGGTCGGCTCAGTTTTCATGGGTTATTATTTTATGTACGTAGATTATTTAGGTTTGAAGAGTTTTTTATGAGCTTGGGCTTAACCCTTTATAAAGTATATATACTAGAAACATGTCAAGGTTGTAAGTGTGCTGAAATATACTGAATAAAAGCTCTTTTCTCTCAAAAATCTCTTCTTCTCTGCTTCTCTATTTCTTGATTTATTTGATCATGCTTCCATAGAAATCTCTAAGAAGTACTTTCTTGTTGCTTGGCTAATCACCAATGGCCACGCTGATCCATATGGGAAGAGTGCTTATTCCCCACAATGTGGAGGCAATCGAGAGAAGTAAGTTGAATCCTAAATCTCATAAGACGATATTCATAGAATATCCACAAAAAATCAAGGGGTACCTACTGTGAAATCCTGAAGCACAGAAGGTAGTAATCAGTAGGGATGTCATTTTTGATGAAAAGAGCATCTTAGAGAGGCCGGGAGTACAGGAGCAACTAGAAAAATAAAGATGAATAGTAGTAGCCAGCTAGAGAATGATGGCATGTAGGTTATATCCACTTACAGGAGTGTTCCTATTGAGGTGGAGCTGGGCAAAAAAAATTTATCTGAGATTGAAAATCAGCATGGAGGGCCAGCAATTTAGATGGATGTGTAGGATTAGTCATAGATTTCAGGCAGAGATGTGCCAGTGGGAGTGACTTTGCATAAGTCCCAGCATACTGTTAGGAAGTCGGTCAGATATGACATTGATGA
This sequence comes from Cocos nucifera, assembly GCA_006176705.1. Taxonomy (NCBI): domain Eukaryota; kingdom Viridiplantae; phylum Streptophyta; class Magnoliopsida; order Arecales; family Arecaceae; genus Cocos; species Cocos nucifera. Next base: position 98,652 of record QRFJ01004706.1, on the reverse strand, counting down.
GGTTATCTCCTATACACTCATCATCACTAATGGAGATCTAGAGTACTATGTAGAGGCCATGGAGAGTGAGGATCATGATTCATGGATGCAAGCCATGATGGAGGAGATGGAATTGCTAAAGAAAAATCAGACATGGCAGCTGGTGGATCTTCTAGAAGGTGCTCAACCTATTGGCTTAAAATGGATATTCATAAAGAAAGAAGCACCTTCAGAAAAAGATAGAGTCAGATTTAAGGCAAGGCTGGTAGCAAAGCGATACTCACAAAGGGAAGGGATAGATTATATAGAAGTTTTCTCTCCTGTGGTGCATCATACATCTATTCAAATTTTACTATCACTAGTGGTATAGTACAACATGGAGTTGGAACGGATGGATGTGAAGACGGCCTTCCTTCATGGTACATTAGAGAAAAGAATCTATATGAAGCAGCCAGATGATTTCATGATGATTAGATAGAAAAAAAAGGTATGTTAACTAAAGAGGTCACTGTATGGCCTGAAACAAACCCCTCGTCAGTGGTATCATAAATTTGATAGCTTTGTTTTGAGCCTGAGATTTATTAGATGTGAACATGATAGTTGTGTTTATATCAAGGATGTAGATGAGAAGAATGTCATGTACTTGCTATTGTATATTGATGATATGCTCATAGCCAACAAGAGTATGAAGACTGTGAAAGGCTGAAAAGGATATTATAAGTTGAATTTGAGATGAAAGACCTGGGTCCTACATTGAAAATCCTTAGAATACAGATTTGCAGAGATAGGTGCAAAGGAGTGCTCCATTTGTCACAAGAAGGATATATCCAGAAAGTTCTAGAAAGATTTAGGATGGAGAAGGCCAAACCTATATAGACACCATTGTCGAGCCATATGTCTTTCTTCAAGTATCAAAATCCCTAATTAGAAGAAGATAGAGAGTACATGGATGGAGTCCCTTATGCGAATGCTGTAGGTAGTATGATGTACACTATAGTATGTTGTAGACCAGATATAGCACATGCAGTAAGTATGGTTGGTAGATATATGGCTAACCTTGAAAAAGAATACTAGAAAGTATTGAAGTGGATATTAAGATATCTACAGGGAATAATGGATTATGGTTTGGTGTTTGGTGGGCTGCCTAGAGGATTAGAAGATAGAGGTTTGGATCCTCTGGAAGGGTTTATAGATGCGAATTATGTAGGTGATCTTGATACAAGGAGGTCTACAGCTAGATACTTCTTCTGCATGTATGGTGGACCAGTGTCTTGGAGATCAACCCTTCAACCAATCATAGCCTTGTTTACCATAGAGGTCGAGTACATTGGCATTACTAAGGCTGCAAAGGAATCACTTTGGCTTAGGAGGCTGATTGTTGAGATGGGGGTAAAGCAAAGCAAGGTTAAACTATACAATGATAGTCAAAGTGCTTTGCTGCTTGCACAGAACCTAGTCTATCATGCGCGCACAAAGCATATAGACGTGAGGTATCATAGGATCAGAGAGCTGGTGCAAGAAGGTGTAGTGGAACTGATGAAGGTCCATATAAAGAAGAATCAGTTTAATTCACTCACAAAGGTACTGTTAGATATATGTGCCCTAGAAGTCATAATTGGCTGACACTTGTAATACACTTCTAGGGGCAAAATTATAATTTTGACTATAATCAATAAAATGGGTTATTTTTCTATCACATATGTGTATTTAGTGTCTGTGATACATCCTTTGAGTTAATGGTAATGATAATTCATATTTTTAAGAGTTGAAAATTTAAGACATGAATAATCATTATTAACTCATAAAATGCTCCCGACCATAGGATCATCACGAAGATGGTGATTGATTTGGGAAGGTTGGTGTACAATCACTTCTTTTTAGTAGATGAGTCTTGAGTCTATGGTGTGGAGACACCAGAGCGAGAGTATAGATACTCGTTAGAGAATGAGGACACTGAGCGTGACCACCTCGAGTAGTCATTAGGAAGTGTACCTTCTCATCAATGACTGACTCGATGTTGCAATGGTGTGTCTGGTTCTTTGATTTGAGGTGCATCGGCAGTTCACCTTAAGAGTGTTATAGTTTGACTACACCATAACTCGGTCTTCTAGCCATACAGAATCCTGAGGTGTTTGCGGCTATAGCATGTTCATTGTAGGAACTGGATTGCATTAAGACGGAATCTATCTATCTCGGTGGTAGAGGAGCAGCCCTATGATGATCATAAGAATCAAGTCCATAAGCCCATGGCCATGGCAGAGTGAAATAATAGAAAGAGTTTCTATTTAGGTTTTCACATCGGACTTGAATCGAATGATTACATCATATGATAGAAACTAGGGTTTGATGAGTTCACCTTAATCCTAGTCTGATCGAGGCTTAAGATAGAAGAACTTAATCACACAGGTAGCTGCACCAAGAGATTCGCATTCAGCTCTAATAGGTTGCCACCATATACTGCTAGATGTCACTAGTGGATTTTGGGAGCAATTAGAATGATTTAGATAATTGATCATTCTAGCTGTTCGAATCAGAAGAGTTCTGATCCATCGAAAGGAATTTCGATGATGTCGATAATAGAGATCATGACATATCTCATTACCATATAAAACTGAACCTAACTGGATCACACAAACAAGGGTTTGAATCTGGTGATCATCAATTGAACTGATCCAGTTCAATTAATCTGAATGAGATTCAATTAGGTTCAATGAAATCATGCTAGCACTCGATTGAACCTAACGTTCTTCTTTTACAATCATAAATAGTTGTCCTGATCGACCCAAAGGAGTTTGTGCTCGATCATAGGCCTTCACTTGGTTTGACTGAAGTTTGTCCTGGTCAGAAAAGGGTTGTCTTATTTTGTAAGACAATACATGCCATTTTTGGTCACCTGCCATTTCTCATCCTTTGACTTTGGTCAAAAGTTGACCTTTGATTGGTCAAATGTTGACCATTGACACTTTGACTTCTGTCCACGTATCATGCACCTATTGGAGAGTTGGTGGAGGCTTGTCCCCCTATCAAAACCTGGCAAGGAGGAGAGCGCACGCCACCCTATCAGAACCTAGCAAGGAGGAGGGCGCATGCCAAGGGAGGCACCCAGGAGTCCCTGTTGGATAGGGACTCCATCTTCTTTTTAGATTCCGATTAGACTCCTCCTAAGAACCAACTTTGACTGATCTTAGGTGCCATCTAAGGATGAATCCAAGGGACTCTATTTTCACCAATCAGATTTAGATCTGACTTTACAAAGGGTTGTGATTGATTGGGAAGAAGAGGAGTTGGATCACGCATAGTCTATAAATAAGACCCTACGTCCAACTCAAAGATAGATGGAAAATTCTCCATGCCCCAAGGCTGCCTCTCTCCTCCTCCTCCATGCCAAGTCCATCTTCTCCCTCTCCTCTCCACGCCCAAAGTAGTTTGGGATCTAAGTTGGTGCAATCTAGGCGAGAGAAAGGCGACAGAAAGCTAGAAGGCTGCACTACTGCAAAGGACAACTGCTGATCTTCAAAAGTTGTTTTGAAGATCCTCCAAATTAGATTCAGATCTAATTTTGGAGACATGATAGAGAAGAAGAGGATCTCCAGATCCAGTCCAAGTGGATATCGGTAGAGGCCAGGCACTTGCTTGGCTAGATCCAGAACCTTCCGCTGCTTACAGGATCATCAACGGGTAATAGGATTATCCTACATTAAGATAAATTAAATATGATTTAATTTTTTTATATTTTATTTTATTATTAAAATAATAAAGATTAGATCTAAAATATCTCAAATCTAATTCAGAGCAAAGAAAAATTTTTTTGAAATACCTCTTGATCCGATCAGATCTGAATGAATCTGATCCTGAAAATCAGGATTTTTCTTCAACTGGTATCAGAGCCAAGGTTCTAAAGTATTTAGATCTAATTTTAAATTTATTTTAATAAAATAAATAAGTAATTTTAGATGTCACATGAGATGCGATCAGATCTGAAATCAAAAAAATTAAAATTAAATGATTTGGATCCAATATTAGAAAATATGCACGACTAGTTCTAAAATAGAATAGTTTTGTAGAATAGTCTTGCATGTTTATAATTTAATTTGATTAAATTATATTTTAGATCTATTTATTTACTATTTTTTGATATTATAATTATTATAATATTTAAAAAATAATAAATAAAAAATTATTTAATTTTAACATCATATGAGATATGATTGATGCATGTCTAGACTGGTTGTAGAATAGTTCTACATAGTTGTCTAGATTAGAATTTATTTTGATAAGATCAATTTAAATTTAATTCTTAGATTATTATGAGATAATTTAAATCTAAAAATATGCATGATTTGATACATGAGATGTATGCAAAATATGCGATGATTAGATCTAATTTGTATATGAGATATATGATATAGATCTAAAACTGTTTTGTAGTATTACATGTTCCTGATTAAGGCATTCCTTTTGGCTGTCCGATCATAAGAATGAAGAAGGGTTTAAAGGCCCTCTTCTCCCATCCGATGGGGTATTCTTATGATGTATAGAGGTGCTATGTGTTCGTCCTTAATCAGAAATCCAAAACTTACTTTCTGTAAAACCCTAGATCCTGAAATCCTAGGATTTATTGTGCATATTTTGTTTATGAACCCTACTTAATTAGGAATTAAGATTATGAAATATTAATTAGATCTAAAATTAAGAATTTTATATTTAAGATATATTCATAATACTGGGTTCGGATTTGGGTAGCTCAATTAGGTCTAAGCGGTTGATCAAATCGAATCAAGAGTTGGTTAGATGGGATCAACAATGCTTAAATTGACCAGCCTAATAGGATTAAGTCTAGGTCAAGATCGAATCACGATCAAGAAAGACCTAATTAAGCTTAGAGATTAGAGTCTGGATTGTAGGCTAATCCAATTGGTTTTGGCTCAATAATTTGGTGTCTAAGGTAAGTTTGGCACATACGATCGACTGATTTTTAATTGGAAGCTACTCGATCTGAATGCATTCTTGTACGAGCTAATGGCATATCCCTTCCATCGATCTCACTTACCTGACCATATCTGTTGACTCAATTTTGATTTGAGGTGGTCAATAATCCGAGCTAACCCTTGCCACTAAGTTAGTCATAATTGTTATGACTATGACAAGTCTAGTTTAATGAGACTTGAATCAATTCTTCCTAAGAAAAGATTAAGTCTGAGGTCTTCCACTATTGTAGATGTGCGAGCCCTTCCCGGGGTTGATTATCTCGGCTAGATACAGTGGCTCAGTTGCACCGAGAAGATGCAACCATGTCTATTAGGCATTGGATGCTATGGGCTGGAGGATGAGTTGGGCTCAATATTTCAGATATGGTGAGAGATCTAATTAAAAATCCAGTTTGTGCAAATGGTGGGTCTGACTTAACTAAGGAGTGGATCAATATTTCGAATATGATGAGATTCATGAATTAGAGACCAAGTTTGGGTGCACCATGATTAGAAAATCATTGAACAAGAGTTGTTCACTCATTGGCTAACCCATCACCAATAACTATTAGGTGAGGTGATGAGTCAATTGGTGAGACCGCACCACCCATTTAGAAATCATTAATCATGGAGATTTTGCATCTCTACAGAGGGAGTGTAGGGATCCGAGAAAATAGTGAGAGCTAATTTGTTTAAAAATAAAATTTTTAAACAAATTGGTCAAGTCATAATTATAGTATCTAACTAGAATCTTTGACTCTCTACAAAAAAATATCTGCATTCAACCCATTAGCAAATATCCTGGACACACATAGACTGATCGGACCTAATTATAAAGATTGGCTCAGGAACTACAAAACCATTTTAGGTTTTGAGAGTTAACTCATGTATTGGACCAGGACCCTCCCACCTTACCAACCCATCCATCCACTGAACAGAGAGCATCTCTGAAAAAATGGATAGATGAAGATAATAAGGCCAGATATTACATGTTGGGTTCGATGTCTGATGAGCTCCAGTGCCAATATGAAGATATCAGGAGTGCTCACCAAATGTTGGCTCACCTGCAAGAGATGTTCGGTGAACAGAGTCGCATAGCCAAGTATCAAGTCATGAAACAACTTTTTAAGGCTAAGATGCGTGATGGGCAGTCAGTCCAAGATCACTATCTGATGATGATCAAGGACTTGGAAGAGCTTGAGAAGCTCGATGTGAAGTTAGACTTGGATCTATAGAACGATATTATTCTATAATCCTTGATTGATGCATATGTGTAATTCATCATGAATTACCACATGCATAAACTTTAAAATTTCTTGGCTGAATTAATGAACATGCTGGTCACCACTGAGATTTCTATGAAAGATTCTAAGGGCTCAGTTCTTGCTATGGAATGAACTTTTTTCAAAAGAAAGTCTTCTAGAAAAGAAAAAGTCTACGAAAAAGCAAAAGGTGGAAGGAGGAAAGAAGAAGAAGGTAGAGTCGAAGAAGAAGGCCGATGTCAAAGAAAAGTATTTCCATTGCAACAGCGACGACCACTGAAAGCGGAACTGCCCTACTTACCTAGCCACCCTGAAGAGCAAGAAGGAAGGTCCTTCTGGAGGTATGCTCGTTATTGAGTCTAATCTTATGGTTTATTCTACATCCAGTTGGATGCTTGACTCTGGTTCTAGTGCTCATCTGTGCACTTTCATGCAGGGTCTTGAGGACAGCAGGAGGCTGAGGGATGGAGACATGATCTTATGCATCGGTAATGGAGCAAGAGTTGCTGCAATGGTGGTGGAAATATATCCTCTTTGATTACCATCTGGTTTAGACTTAGTTTTGAAAGACTGTTATTATATGCCTATAGCTAGCAGGAATTTGATTTCTATTTCATGCTTAGCACTAGAAGGCTATGTGATTACCTTCTTTAAGGACCATTGTAACATTCTTTATGAAAGAAATAAAATTGTAAATGGTTTCCTTATTAACGGTCTTTATTAGCTACATATTGATATATCTATTCTAACTATCGAGCAAAACATGAATGCCAAATGACCTAGGGATAGTCCAAATGATAGGTATCTATGGCACCTAAGATTAGGTCATATAGTAGAAGATAGGATCAACAAAGTGGAGAAAAATGGGCTATTAAGTCCGTTGACTTCCGAGTCATATCCAACTTGTGAATCTTGTCTTCAAGGCAAAATGACTAAACTCCCTTTTATAGGACATGTCAAAAGGGCCACAGATCTCCTTGCCCTAGTACATATTGATGTGTGCGGCCCATTTGATGTATCGGCTAGAGGTAATTTTGTCTACTTCATTATCTTTACCGATGATCTGTCTAGGTATGGGTATGTGTATCTTATGAGATACAAGTCTGAAGCTTTTAAAAAGTTCAAAGAATTCAAACATGAAGTAGAAAAATCAACTGAAAAACCCATTAAGGTTCTTCGATTAGATCGAGGAGGTGAATACCTTAGCCAAAAATTCCTAGACTATCTCAAAAAAAATGGTATAGTCTCTTAATAGACTCCACCAGGAACACCTCAACTCAATGGAGTTTCAGAATGGAGAAATCAGACTCTATTGGATATGATCCGATCCATGATAAGCTTCACAGACCTCCCTGATTTTCTTTGGGGACATTTATTGTTATATCTACTGAATAGGGTTCCCTCTAAAACCGTTCCTACCACACCGTATGACATATGGCATGGTAAGAAACCAAGTCTGAGTCATCTCAGAATTTGGGGTTGTTCGGCTCATGTCAAAAGACAATAAGCGGACAAGTTAGAGTTTAGGTCCTTTAGAGCTCGATTCATAGGATATCCTAAAGAGTCATTAGGATACTATTTCTACATTCCAAAAGACCACAATATGATTGTGAGTTGACATGCCATCTTTCTTGAAAAATAGTTTATTCAAGATAGTGGCATTGGAAAGCAGATTAAGCTTGATGAGAGAGTCTCATAAGCACAATGAGCTAAGGACCAATTAGAACCAAATCAGATTGAGCCAATAAGAATACTACCTCCTCCACCTCATAGATCGGAAAGAGTTTTCTGTCTCCTTGAAAGATACTTGGGTATTATTTCAGAGAAAGTAGAGAAAATATTCCTCATAGGTAATGGTGCTCATAGTGATGATCCCAAAACCTACAACGAGGCGATATCAGATATTGACTCCGAGAAATGGCTAGAGGCAATGCAGTCAGAAATTGATTCGATGCACTCAAACCAAGTCTGGACCTTGGTTGATCCACTAGAAGATATAGTACCTATTGGATGTAAATAGATCTTCAAGAGAAAGATTGGTGCAAATGGAAATGTGGAGACATTCAAGGCTAGACTAGTGGCAAAAGGTTATAGTCCATGCGAAGGCATCGACTATCAGGATACCTTTTTCTTAGTAGCTATGCTAAAATCTATCCGCATAATGCTTGCCGTTGCAGCCTATTTCGACTATGAAATATGGTAAATGGACATGAAAATGGCATTCTTAAATGGATATATTGAGGAAGATATCTATATGGAACAGCCACTAGGTTTCACATCCAGTGATACTGATCATAAGGTTTGCAAACTGCAAAGGTCCATATAAGGACTTAAGCAAGCATCTCAGAGCTGGAACACTCATTTCAATGATGTGATCAAAATGTTTGGTTTCATCAAAAATGAATAGAAACTGCGTGTCTTCAAAAAGGTCAGTGGGAGCGCTGTTGTCTTCCTCGTATTGTATGTGGATGACATCCTGCTTATTGAAAATGATAATCACAAGATGACGACAGTTAAAATATGGTTATCCAAAGAATTCTCATCCGCGATTACCTTGAGAAGGGTTACGTCAAGGTCAAGAGAGTTAACTCCACAGACTATGTGGCAGACCCACTTACAAAGCCATTGGGATAACAAAAAATCAAAGCCCATCTTAAGAAGATGGAACTTAGACTTGTACTCAATTGGCTTTAGGATAAGTGAGAGATTGTTAGATATATGTGCCCTAGAAGCTAAAATTAGCTGACACTTATGGTACACTTCTAGGGGTAAAATTATAATTTTGACTATAATCAATAAAATGGATTATTTTTCTATCACATATGTATATTTAGTGTTTGTGATACATCCTTTGAGTTATTGGTAATGATGATTCATATTTTTAAGAGTTAAAAATTTAAGACATGAATAATCATTATTAACTCATAAAATGCTCCCGACCATAGGATCATCACGAGGATAGTGATTGATCTAGGAAGGTTGGTATACAATCACTTCTCTTTAGTAGATGAGTCTTGAGTCTATGGTGTGAAGACATCGAAGCGAGAGTATAGGTACTCATTAGAGAATGAGGGCACTGAGCGTGACCACCTCGAGTAGTCATTAGGAAGTCTATCTTCTCGTCAATGACTGACTTGATGCTGTAGTGGTGTGTCTGATTCTTTAATCTGAGGTGCATCGGTAGTTCACCTTGAGGGTGTTATAGTTTGACTACACCACAACTCGATCTCCTAGCCATATGGAATCCTGAGGTATATGTTGGCTATAGCATGTTCATTATAGGAACTGGATTGCATCAAGACGGAATCTATCTACCTCGATGGTAGAGGAGCAGTCCTATGATGATCATAAGAATCAAGTCCAGAAGCCCATGGCCATGGCAGAGTGAAATAATAGAAAGAGTTTCTATTTAGATTTTCACATCAGACTTGAATCAAATGATTATATCATATGACAGAAACTAGGGTTTGACGAGTTCACCTTAACCCTAATCTGATCGGGGCTCAAGATAGAAGAACTTAATCACACAGGTAGCTGCATCAAGAGGTTCGCATTCAGCTCTGATGGGTTGCCACCATATACTGCTAGATGTCACTGGTGGATTTTAGGAGCAATTAGAATGATTTAGATGATCGATCATTCTAGCTGTTCGAATCAGAAGAGTTTTGATCCATCGAAAGGAGTTTTGATGATGTCGATGATAGAGATCATGATATATCTCATTACCATACAGAACTGAACCTAATTGGATCATACAAATAAGGGTTTGAATCTAGCAATTATCAATTGAACTGATCCAATTCAATTGATCTAAATGAGATTTAATTATATTCAAGAAAATCATGCTAGCACTCGATTGAACCCAACGTTCTTCTTTTACTATCATAAATAGTTGTCCTGACTGAGCCAAAGGAGTTTGTGCTCGATCATAGGCCTTCACTTGGTTTGACTAGAGTTTGTCCAGGTTAGAAAAGGGTTATCTTATTTTGTAAGATAATACCTATAATTTTTGGTCACCTACCATTTTTCGTCCTTTGACTTTGGTTAAAAGTTGACCTTTGATCGGTCAAATGTTGACCATTGACACTTTGACTTTTGTCCATGTGTCATGCACCTATTGGAGAGCTGGTGGAGGCTTGTCCTCCTATCAGAACCTGGCAAGGAGGAGGGCGCACGCCAGGGCGCATGCCAAGGGTGGCGTGCGCCCAAGTTTGAGGTGCCCAGGAGTCCCTGTTGGAAAGGGACTCCATCTCCTTTTTGGATTTCGATTAGACTCCTCCTAAGAACCAACTTTAACTAGTCTTAGATGCCATCTAAGGATGAATCCAAGGAACTCTATTTTCACCAATCAGATTTAGATCTGATTTCATAAAGAGTTATGATTGGTTGGGAAGAAGAGGAGTTGGATCATGCATAGTCTGTAAATAAGACCCTGCACCCAACTCAAAGATAGATGGAAAATTCTCCATGCCCCAAGGCTGCCTCTCTCCTCCTCCTCCATGCCAAGTCCATCTTCTCCCTCTCCTCTCAACTCCTAAAGTAGTTTGGGATCTAAGTTGATGCAATCTAGGCGAGAGAAAGGCGATAGAAAGCTAGAAGGCTGCGCTGCTGCAAAGGATAACTGCTGATTTTCAAAAGCTGTTTTGAAGATCCTCCAAATTAGATTCAGATCTAATTTTGGAGACGTAATAGAGAATAAGAGGATCTTCAGATCGAACCTGAGTGGATACCAGTAGAGGCCAGGCACTTGCATGGCTAGATCCAGAACCTTCCGCTGCTTACAGGATCATCAACGGATAATAGGATTACCCTACATCAAGGTAAATTAAATATGATTTAATTTATCTATATTTTATTTTATTATTAGAATAATAAAGATCAGATCTAAAATATCCTAGATTTAATTTGGATCAAAGAAATTTTTTTTTGAAATATACCTCTTGATCCGATCAGATCTGAACGAATCTGATCCAAAAACTCAGAATTTCTCTTCAGGTACTCCCTAGAGATAGTTTTCAGATGTGTGTGGCATGGATGGATTTGCAAGGAAGAGATGAGTTCACAAGAACTTGAAAGCATGAAGATGAAGAATGTGAGCTCAAAAGTGGCACTCCCAAGTCTTGAGAACATGAGAAGATAGGTCATGGGAAGACGGAAGCAAGCCAAAAGAGAAATTAGCCCATGTAGCAAAGTTCAAAAACTTAGTCGGCTCATCTTGAGACTGGATCAACTAAGTTGAAAATTGGGTTGGCTCAGTCTAGGACTGGATCAACTATGTCTCAGAGAAAAATTCAGATAGAAAGCAGTATTTTTAGATTATTGGCATGGTACACAATTGGGTTGGCTCAGTTTGAAACTAAATCGATCTAGTTGTAGGTTAGCCGACTCAGTCTTAAACTAAGCTAGCTTAGTTTTCATGGATATATTTTGTGTATGTGGGTTGTTTTAGATTTGAAATTTTTTTTTATGAGCTTGGAGCTTGACCCTTTTATAAAGTATATATATTAAAAATAGGTTAAGGTTGTATATGATGCTGAATTCATTGAAACAAAGCTCTTTTCTCCCAAAAATCTTTACTATTCTTCTTTGTTCCTTGAATCCATTATTCGTGCTTCCATAGTAATCTCTAAGGAGTTCTTCCTTGTTCCTTAGCTAATCACTAATGGCCACGCCAGTCCGTGTGTGGAATTAATTTTCACAACAGGGGCGACTCCTCTGCATGTCGACTATAGAATCCCAAGATATAGCTCTCTATTTCTTTGAGATGGAGTCGACCCCTCTGAGACTGGAGTTGACTCCTACTAGATTCGAGTTGACTTATCTTAGAATTGAGTCAACTCTTGTGTGCTAGCTCCCTTTAACCTCTTGGATTCTCTTCATTATTTTTTCAAGACTTGGAAGCACTACACTCATTCATACAGAGCTTTCACCATTGGTCGAGGATGGTATTGGATATCATATTCCCCAAGTTTGATTTTTCATTTAGCCATTTATCCTGAGGTATCAAGCCTTTGAAGGATAGCCTTCAATGGTTGATCGGTCAAGACAATCATCAATTGGGCTTGAAAGTAGGGTTAGAGTCATCATGCAGTGGTGACCAGTGCATAATCATTTTTTCATCCTTGGAGTGTCTTATTTTAGCATCATGGAGGAGCTCACTGATTTATAGATAGGCTTTTGGTTTCCTACATCTTCTTGACCCAACATAGAGCTAATAGCAATGGGTAAGATTGATAAATATAAATATAAGTCCTCACCTATCTTTGGCTTGGAGAGTAATGGGGGTGATCCGAGATATTACTTGAGCTCTTCAAATGTAGTTCAGCAATCTTCTAACCATTTAAAGCACTTCATTTGCCTGAGGGTTTTGAAGAATGGAAGGCATTTTTTGGCAAATCTCAAAATGAATTGGCTAAGGATAGCTATGCGATCGGTTAGCTGCCGCACTTCCTTCTTCATCATTGGATGCTTCATTTCTAGTAACCCCCAAATCTTCTCCAGATCTGCTTCAATCCTGTGCTAGGTTACCATGAACCTCAGAAATTTTTTTGAGATCACACCAAAGGTGCACTTGCTGGGGTCGAGCTTCATTTGATTTTGCCTTAGCTTTATGAATGCCTCCTCCAAGTCAGCAATATGCCAGTCGAATTCAATACTTTTGATCAGTATGTCATCTATGTAAATCTCCATATTGCATCCTATCTAGTGCTTGAATACTTTATTGACAAGGTGCTGATGCATGGCTCCTACATTTTTTAATCTAAAAGGATTTTAATCTAAAAGGATTATCTTATAGTAGTATAGATCTTTGTAGGTTATGAATGCTATCTTCTCCTCATCTTCAAAGGCTATCGAAATCTAGTTAAAATGGAGAAGACATCTATGAAGCTTACAAGCTAATATCTTGAAGTAGCATCCACTAGCAAATCGATTCATGGTAACGGAAAGTTGTCCTTTTGATAGGTTTTATTAAGGTCAATATAGTCAATGTGGATTTACCATTTGTCATTCGGCTTCTTCACCATGATGACATTAGTGATCCAGTCTAAATAATGGACCTCTCAAATAAATCCCATCATTAGGAGCTTGTCAACTTTTTATGCTATCACTCGTTGTCTCGTTGGGGTGAAACACCTTTTCTTTTATTAGAAAGAACAATGGCTTAGGCCCACATTTAACTTATGAATAATGATATTAGAAGGTATACCTGGTATGTCCGAAGCTGACCAAGCTAAGACATCTTCATGGGCACACAGGAATGTCATTAGTCAGTTTCTGAGATCTAGCACTAACTCTACTCCAAGCTGGATAGTTTTGCTCGGGTCATCACCAAGGGGAACCATGACAAGTTGCTCGGCCAACTTGCCTTGGGTCTCTTTTGACTCTTTATAGTCTTCGATTGGTAGGACTTCTTTTGGACACTTTCCTTTTATCATCACCAAAAAGCATTGATGGGCTAACACTTGGTCTCCTCATACTTTAATGACTCCATTCCTAGTTTGGAACTTCACAAGTACTTATGTTCAGAACATGATACCTTTGCATGAATAGTTGATCACTGCAATCGATACATGTTCGAGAAGGTTGTCTCATCACAACATAGCCATGTATAGTGTCTGGCCTCTATGGATCATCCATTCGAGGCTCTTGATCTCAGTTAGCTCCTCGCCAGAACCTTCGATGGCTGATGGAGATCGATCTTCTTTTTTTAATTTTTTGGATGCTCCAAAAAACCAAGAAAGGAAGTAGAGAGGATGAGAAAGTGATCCTAAAAATTTTATGAATTTGTGATACTCACAACTCACAAAATCTCTTCCCAAACTCTAGATTAAAACCCTAGGATAGCACTCACCCAGAATCCTATGCCTCTCTTTCTCTAGACTTTTTCTCTTGGGAAACTCTCATAGTTTTCTCATGCAAAAAGGTGTTTAACATAGAGAAGGACACTCCTTTAGATGTCATGCATGCCCCCTTTCATTTCTCTTTTAAAATGTGCGATAACGCATAGAGAACGAGTGGGATGGATAGAGATAAGTTGGTTTCCATTTAAATTTAAATCCCATTTGAATTTAAATGAACAATCACCGATCCTTATACGTTAGGGACATGGAGAGACCAGGCATGAGGCCTCTTGTGCATGGAAAATACTTCACAAGAATCTAATTCTCATAGAGAAAAAGGGCGCAAGTTAAAGGGTCAATGCACATGGGAAAGTCCAGTCAAAATGGACTCCATCTCTTATCCAATTAAGTCCTAACCCAAACCCATTTGGTTAGACTTAATTAGACCAGAATAAATCTAACTGAATTAGGCTTAAATTAATTTAATTAAATCTTAATCAAATCAGAAATTAATTAAGCCTAAATCCTGATCAAATTAGGAAACAAACTTCTTCAGTGATTAGATAATCTCATAACCTAATCGGATCAAATCCAATTGAATCGAATTCAATTGGACTTGATCCAAAACTCATTACTCCATCAAATTAAGTTAATTAGTAATCAAATCATTAATTAATTCTCTTATAAACTTAGAGCTCAAATTGAGTGAATGTCTGGATAGTAGAGTTCCATCTCTATGAAACTCTTGATCAAAGAATCCTAAACCAATGGAACTTTTGATCCCAGTATCCCAAACGAGTGAAACTCATGATCACAGAGTCTCAGACTAGTAGGACTCTCGATCACAAAGTTCTAGATAAGTAGGAATCAGAGTCCTAATGCAATAGGACTCTTAATCATAGAGTCTCAATCAGTGGACTCTTGATCATAGAGTCCCAGTCTAGTGGGACTCTTCATCAGCCATCAGATCAGGTAGGAACTTCTAATATGTATGACCCCACAGGTTCGAACCTAAGTCAATAGCACATAAATTAATTTCTATAGCAATCAATGTGACCATCTAGAAATGGTACTCAACATTTGGATAGATCGAATAGTTGCAATCACAACATTCAGAATCTACTTGAATATGATTATCGTATACTTCATCCCTTTGACCTCTATATTTAGGATGACTCAAAGTTAAATTTGAAGAAAAAAACCTTGTTTTTGATGTAGGTTCATTTAGATCTGATTGGATCAAGAGGGATATTTCAAAAATTTTCTCTAAGATTCTAATCAGATCTAAGATTTCTTAGATCTAAACTTCTTGATTTGATAAAATAAAATAAAATAAAAATAAAAATTTAATTTAATTTAATTTAATTATATCTTTATTTTTGATAATCTAATTATCCTATGATGATCCTAATATTTGCTTGAGGTTCTGGATGTAGCCACGCAAGTGCCTGGCCTCTATCGATATTCACTCAAGCAGGATCTAGAGATCTTTTCCTTCTCAATCTATCCTTCAAAAATTAGATCTAGATCAGATCTTGAAGGTCTTTAAAAACTCTTTTGAAGATCAACTATTATCTTTTACAGTAGTGCTGCCTTCTTCCTTTCCTGTCGCATTTCACTTGCTTAGATTGCACCTAACTCATGCCCAAAGTCCCTTGGGCATGGAGAGGAGAGAGAGGACCTAAGGATGGTATGGAGAGGGAGGGAGAGGGGCTATATGGCATGGGCTAAAGTAGAAGCTCTCAATTCTAGGCGCAGACAGGGTTTATATAGACCCTGCTACACCATGCAGTGCCACATTATTTCAGCCAATCATGTTGTTTCATGCAATCAGATCTAAATCTAATTGGTGGGATGAATCATCTAATTCAATCAGATAAGAGCCCCTTTAAATCATCCTTAGATGGCACCTAAGACTGGTCAAAGTTTAATCTTTAATGCCACCAAGGTAAAAACCTCGAAGTAATTGGAGTCCCATTTGTATGGGACTCCAGGCATCTCTATCCATGGGTGCATGCCCCCTACGCATGCGCCCCTGGTTCACTAGCTTTTTAGTAGGTTGATTGATCCAAAACTAATCTTCTATGGGTGCATGACACATGGGCAGATGTCTAAGTGTCAAAGGTCAACATTTGACCAAAGTCAAAAGACAAGAATTAGTAGATAACGGAAAATGGCAGGTATTGTCTCAAATTTATCTCATAAATTAAGACAACCCTTTTTTGATCTGGACTAGCTTCAGTCAGACCAAGTAAAGGTACCTGAGTGAGCACAAACACATTTGGCTCATTCGAGATAACTTAAAATGATAATTAAAGGAGAACATTAGGCTCAATCGTATGCTAGCATGATTTCCTTGAACCTAATTGAATCTAATTCAAATCAATTTAACTGATTTAGTCCAATTGATGATATTTAGATCCAAACTCTTATTTGTGTGATCCAATTAGGTTCAATTCCATATGGTAATGAGATATGTTGCAATCTCTATCATCAATATCACCGAAACATCTTTCGATGGATCAGAACTTTTTTGATTCAGATAACTAGAATGATCGATCATCCAAATCATTCTAATTGTTCTCAAAATCCACCAGTGACATCTAGCAGTATATGGTGGCAACCCATCAGAACTGAAAATAAACCTCTCGGTGTAGCTACCTGTGTAATTAAGTTCTTCTATCTTGAGCTCCGATCAGATTAGAGTTAAGATGAACTCATCAAACCCTAATTTCTATCATATGATTTAATCATTTGATTCAAGTCCGATGTGAAAATCTTAATTGAAACTCTTTCTATTATTTTACTCTGCCATGGCCATGGGCTTATGGACTTGATTCTCATGATCATCATAGGGTTGCTCCTCATCTACCGAGGTAGATAGATTCCCTCTTGGTGCAATCCAATTCCTACAATGAACATACTATAGCTAACATACACCTCAAGATTTCAAATGGCTAGGAGACTGAGTCATGGTGTAGTCAAACTATAACACCCTCAAAGTGAATTGCCGATGCACCTCAGGTCAAAGAATCAGACACACTACTATAGCTTCGTGCCAGTCATCGACGAGAAGGTAGACTTCCTTATGACTGCTCGAGGTAGTCATGCTCAGTGCCTTCGTTCTCTAACGAGTACCTATACTCTCACTCTGGTGTCTCTACACCATAGACTCAAGACTCATCTACTACGAAGAAGCGATTGTACACTAACCTTTCGAATGAATCACCATTCTCATGATGATCCTACGGTCAGGAGCATTTTATGAGTTAATAATGAAAATTCATGTCTTAAATTTTCAACTCTTGAAAATAAGAATTATCATTACCATTAACTCAAGGGATGTATCACAGATACTAAATATACATTATGATAGAAAATAACTCATTTTATTATTTATAGTCAAAATTATAATTTTATCTGTAGAAGTGTATAACAAGTGTCAGCCAATTTTGGCTTCTAGAGTGCATATCTAACAAACTCCCACTTGACCTAAAGCCAATTGGCTACAAATATAAATCCCATCTTCTCAAGGTGGGCTTCGTTCTTCTATGGGCCTAACGATTTTATGAGTGGATCCACCGCATTGTCTGCAGAGTCGACTCTCTTGACCTCGATGTAACCCTTCTTGAGGTAATCATGGATGAGGTGGTATCGCTGCTCGATGTGCTTGAATTTTTGATGAGACCTCGGCTCTTTAGCAAAGGCTATGATGCCATTATTATTATAGTATAGAGGAATGGCATCTGATGGCATCACTTCATTCACTGTGGCAAATGTTTTGTACCAGAATGCCTCCTTCGTAGCTTCTAACGTAGTGATATATTTTGCTTTCATGGTGGAATCTACTATCACTGTCTATTTGGAACTCTTCCAATTGACAGCACCACTATTACACACAAACAGACTTCCAGATGTCGATTTTTGATCATCTACATCGGACATAAAATTCGAGTCTGTATATCCCTGGACTTGAAGTTCTCCATTACCAAATACCAACAACATATCCTTAGTTCTTCTCAAGTACTTAAGGATACATTTCACTGAAGTCTAGTGTTCTTCACCTGGATTCGACTGATATCTATTTGTGACACTCATAGCATGGGCTATATTAGGACATGTATATAACATGGCATACATGAGGCTCCCTATTGCTGAAGCATAAGGGATCTTGCTCATGCGTTCTATCTTCTCGGGTATGCTAGGACATATATTCTTGGAGAGATGAATGCCATGTCTGAAGGGTACTAATTTCCTCTTAGAGTTTTTCATGCTAAACCTCTTTAGCACTTCCTCTATATACATCTTCTATGAAAGTCCTAGCATCCTATTTGGTCTATCTCTATAGACCTTAATTCCTAGAGTAAAGGATGCTTCTCCTAGGTCTTTCATGAAGAATTCTTTGGATAACCATATTTTAACTATTATCAACATGGGAATATCATTCCCAATAAGGAGGATATCATCCACGTACAATACAATGAAGACAACAGCGCTCCCACTGACCTTTTTGAAGACATATGGTTTCTTCTCATTCTTGATGAAATCAAATAATTTGATCACATCATTGAAACGAGTATTCCAGCTCCGAGATGCTTGCTTAAGTCCATATATGGACCTTTGTAGCTTGCATACTTTATGATCAGCATCACTAGATGTGAAACCTAGCGGCTATTCCCTATAGATATCTTCCTCAAGGTATCCATTTAAGAATGCTATTTTCACATCCATTTGCCATATTTCATAATCGAAATAGACTACAATAACAAGTAATATGCAGATGGATTTTAGCATAGCTACTGGTGAAAAGGTATCCTAATAGTCAATGCCTTCACGTTGACTATATCCTTCTACCACTAATCTAGCTTTGAATGTCTCCACACATAATAACAAAAATCAAATTCCTGCTTGCTGTAGGCATATAATAACAATCTTTTAATACTAAGTCTAAACTAGATGGTAGTCGAAGAGGGTGTGTTTCCACGGCCACAACAGTAACTCTTGCTCCATTTTCGATGCGTAGGATCATCTCACCATCCCTTAGCCTCCTACTATCCTCAAGACCCTGCATGAAAGTGCATAAATCAATACTAGAACCAAAGTTAAGCATCCAACTGGATGCAGAAGAAATCGTAAGGTTAGACTCAATAACGAGTATACCTCTAGAAGGACTTGCCTCCTTCTTATTCTTCAGGATGGCTAGGTAAGTAGGGCAGTTCCGCTTCCAGTGGCCGATAATGTTGCAATGAAAATACTTTCCTTTGTCAGCAGCTTTCTTCTTCATCTTTACCTTTTTCTTCTTTCCTCCTTTCATCTTTTGCTTTTTCACAGACTTCTTCTTCTTTCTAAAAGACTTTCTCTTGGAAGAAGTCCATTCCATAGCAAGCACTGAGCCTTTAGAACCTTTCATAGAAAGCTCAGTAGTAACCAACATGTTCATAAACTCGGCCAAGAAATTTTGAAGTTTATGCATATGGTAGTTCATGATGAACTGCCCATATGCATCAATCAAAGATTGCAGAATTATATCATTCTATAGATCTAGGTCCAACTTCACTCCAAGCTTCTCAAGCTCTTTCAAGTTCTTGATCATCATTAGACAACGATCTTGGACTGACTGTTCATCATGCATTTTAGCCTTGAATAGTCATTTAGTGACTTGATACTTGGCTGTGCGACTCTATTCCCCAAACATCTCTTGTAGGTGAGTCAACATTTGGTGGGCAGTTTTGATATCTTCATGTTGGTGCTGAAGCTTATCTGACATCGAGCCCAACATGTAGTATCTAGCTTTGTTATCTTCATCCGTCCACTTGCCAAGAGATGCTCTCTGTTCAGCGGATGGATGAGTTGGTAAGGTGGGAGGGTCCTGGTCCAATACATGAGTTAACTTCTCGAAACCCAAAATGATTTTGAAGTTTTTGAGTCAATCCTTGTAATTAGATCCGGTTAGTCTATGGGTGTGCAGGATACGTGCTAGTGGGTTGAACGCAGACATATTCCTATAGAGAGTCAAAGTTTCAAGTTAGATATTATAATTAAGACTTGACCAATTTATTTAGTAGTTTTATTTTTAAATAAATTAGCTTCCATTATTTTCTTAGATCCCTACACTTCCTCTGTAGAGATGCAAAAATCTCCACGATTAATGATTTCTAGTGGGTGGTGCGATCCCACCAACTGACTCATCACCTCACCTAATAGTTATTAGTGATGGGTTAGCCAATGAGTGAACAACTCTTATTCAATGATTCTCTAATCATGGTGCATCCAAACTTGGTCTCTAATTTATGAATCTCACCATGCCCAAAATATTAATCCACTCCTTAGTTAAGTCAGACCCACCATTTGCATAGATTGGATTTCTAATTGAATCTCTCACCGTATCAGAAATATTGAGCTCAATCCATCTTCCATTCCGTAGTATCCAATGCCTAATAAACATGGTTGCATCTTTTTGATGCAACTGAACCACTGTAACCAGTCAAGAACAATCAACCTCGGAAAAGGCCCGCACATCTACAATAGTGGAAGATCTTAGACTTAATCTTTTCTTAGGATGATTTGATTTAGGTCTCATTAAACTAGACTTAACATAGTCATAACCATTATGGCTAACCTAGTGGTATGGATTAGCTCGGATTATTGGCCACCTCAAATTAGAACTGAGCCAACAAATATGGCTAGGTAAGTGAGATCGGTGGAAGGGATATGCCATTAACTCGACAAGAATGCATTCGAGTTGAGTAGCTTTCAATTAAAAATTAATCGATCGTATCTGCCAAACTTATCTTAGACACCAAATTATTGAGTCAGAACCAATCAGGTTAACTTACAATCCAGACTCTAACCACTGAGCCTAACTAGGTCTTAGCTTGATCAATCACTCACGTGACTCGATCTTGATCCAAACTTAATCATATTAGGCTGATCAATTTAAGCACTCTTGATCCCATCTAACCAACTCTTGATTTGATTTGATCAACCGCTTAGACCTAATTGAGCTACCCAAGCTTGAACCCAATTTTATGAATATGTCTTAGATCTTAATTCTCAATTTTAGATCTAACATATTTCATAATCTTAATTCTTAATTAAGTTTAGGGTTCACAAATAAAACATGTAAATAAATTCCTAGGATTTCAGGATCTAGGATTTTGCAGAAAATAAGTTCTTGATTTCTAATTAAGGATGAAAGCGTAGCACCCCTACACATCATAAGAACATCCCATCGAATGGAAGGAGAGGGCATTTAAACCCTACTTTATTCTTATGACCAGATGGCCAAGAAAAATGCCTTAATCAGAAATATAAAAACTATAAAATTAGTTAGATCTACATCATATATCTCATATACAAAATTAATCTAATAATAAATATATTTTACATACATCTCATGTATCATATCATGCATATTTTTAGATCTAAATTATCTCATAATTATCTAAAAAATTAAGTTTAAATTGATCACATCAAAATAAATTCTAATTTAGATAATTATGTAGAACTATTCTACAACTAGTCTAAACATGCATTCATCATATCTCATATGAACTAAAAATTAAATAATTTTATTTTTTATTTTTTAGATCTTATTATAATATTTATAATATTAAAAAAAATAAATAAATTAATCTAAAATTATAACTTAATCAAATTAAATTATGATCATGCAAGACTATACATAGAACAATTCTATTCTACAACTAGTCATGCATCTTGAAGAACTTAGATCTAAATTATTTAATTTTATTTTTTTTTATTTTAGATGTAATCATATCTCATGTGATATCTAAAATTACCTAATTATTAGATTAAAAATAAATTTAAATCAGATCTAAATAATTTATGAGAACCTATCTTTGATATCAGTTGAAGGAAAAATCCCAGTTTTTTGAGTCATGTTCATTCAAATCTAATTGGATCAAGAGAGATATTTCAAAAATTTTTTATTTTGAATTTAGATTAGATTTGAGATATTTAAGATCTAATTTTATAGATCTAATAAAAATAAAAATAAATTAAAATAGATTTAATTTTATACCTTATTGTTGGATAATTAGATTACTCTATGATGATCCTGCTGATTGCCTAAGGTTCTCGATCTAGCCACGCAAGTGCCTAGCCTCTATCGGTATCTACTTAGACTAGATCTAGAGATCCTCTTCTTCTTTATCACTTTTCCAAATATCAGATCTGAATCTGATTTGGAGGATCTTCAAAACTCCTTTTGAAGATTGGGTATCGTCTCTTGCAGCAGTGCTGCCTTCTTCCTTTCTCGTCACCTTTCTCTTGCTTGGATCACATCAAACTGGAGCCCAAATCTCCTTGGGCATGGAGAGGAGAGAGAGGACCTAAAGATGGAATGAAGGAGGGAGAGGGGCAGCCTTGTGGCATGGGCAATGGTCTAAGCTCTCTGAAACTAGGTACAGACAGGGTTTATATAGACCCTGCTGCGCCATGCAGTGCCACATCATCCCGACCAATCACATTGCTTCATGCAATTAGATCTAAATATGATTAGTGGGATGACATCATCTGATCTAATTAGATAAGAGTTCCTCTAAATCATCCTTAGATGGCACCTAAGATCGGTCAAAATCTAATCTTTGGCACCACCTAGGTAGAAATCTCGAAGTAACTGGAGTCCCATCTGTATGGGACTCCAGGTGCCTCTATTCATGGGCGCATGCCTCCCTAGACATGCACCCTTGGTCCACCTACATTTTAGCTGGTTGACTGGTTCAAAATCAATCTTCTATGGGTGTATGACATATGGGCAGATGTTTAAGTGTCAAAGGTCAATGTTTGACCAAAGTCAAAAGACAAGAATTAGTAGGTGATGAAAAATGGTAGGTGTTGTCTTAAATTTATCTCATAAATTAAGATAACTCTTTTCTAACCTAGACTAGCTTCAGTCAGACCAAGTAAAGGTAGCTGAGTGAGCATAAATACATTTGGCTCATTCGAGACAACTTAGAATGATAATTGAAGAAGAACATTAGGCTCAATCGTGTGCGAGCATAATTTTCTTGAACCTAATTGAATCTAATTCAAATGAATTTAACTGAGTTAGTCCAATTAAAGATATCTTGATTCAAACCCTTGTTTGTGTGACCTAGTTAGGTTCAGTTCCATATGGTAATGAGATATGTCGCGATCTCTATCATTAACATCACCGAAATACCTTTCGATGGATCAAAACTTTTATGATTAAGACAACTAGAATGATCGATCATCCAATCATTCTAATTGCTCGCAAAATCCACTAGTGACCCCTAGCAGTATATGGTGGCAACCCATTAGAATTGAAAATGAACCTCTCGGTGCAGCTACTTGTATCATTAAGTTCTTCTATCTTAAGCTTCGATCAGATTTGGGTTAAGGTAAACTCGTCAAATCCTAATTTTTGTCATATGATTTAATCATTTGATTCAAGTCCGATGTGAAAACCTTAATAGAAACTCTTTCTATTATTTCACTCTGCCATGGCCATGGTCTTACGGACTTGATTTTCATGATCATCATAGGGCTGCCCCTCATCTACC
Source organism: Cocos nucifera (assembly GCA_006176705.1). NCBI lineage: Eukaryota > Viridiplantae > Streptophyta > Magnoliopsida > Arecales > Arecaceae > Cocos > Cocos nucifera. Next base: position 75,055 of record QRFJ01004706.1, on the reverse strand, counting down.
GAGGTAGATAGATTCTCTCTTGGTGTAATCCAATTCTTACAATGAACATGCTATAGCCAACATATACCTCAGGATTCTAAATGGCTAGAAGATTGAGTCATAGTGTGTCAAACTATAACACCCTCAAGGTGAACTATCGATGCACCTCAGATCAAAGAATCAGACACATCACTGTAGCTTTGAGCTAGTCATCAACAAGAAGGTAGACTTTCCTATGACTGCTCGAGGTGGTCACGCTCAGTGCCCTCATTCTCTAACGAGTATCTATACTCTCGCTCTGATATTTCTACACCATAGACTCAAGACTCATCTACTATAAAGAAGCAATTATACACCAACCTTTTGGATCAATCACCATTCTCATGATGATCTTACGGCCAGAAGCATTTTATGAATTAATAATGAAAATTCATGTCTTAAATTTTCAACTCTTGAAAATAAGAATTATCATTACCATTAACTCAAGGGATGTATTACAGACACTAAATACATATTATGATAGAAAATAATCTATTTTATTATTTATAGTCAAAATTATAATTTTGCCCTTAGAAGTGTATAACAAGTGTCAGCCAATTCTGGCTTCTAGGGCACACATATCTATCAGCTCTCTATTCAGTGGACAAACGAGTTGGTAAGGTGAGGGGATCCTGGTCCAGTATATGAGTCAACTTCTTGGAATCCAAAATAATTTTAAAGTTTTGGATCTAATCCTTGTAATTAGGTCTGGTCAGTCTATGGGTGTCCAGGATACGGGTTAGTGGGTTGGATGTAGATATTTTTCTTTTTCCTATAGAGAGTCAATTTCTAGTTAGATTTTATAATTAAGACTTGACCAACTTATTTAGGAGTTTGATTTTTAAATAAATTAGCTTTCACTATTTTCTTGGATCCCTATAGTCCCTTTGTAGAGATGCAAAAATCTTCACGATTACTGATTTCTAGTGGGTGGTGCAGTCCCACAAACTGATGCATCATCTCACCTAATAGTTATTGGTGATGGATTAGCCAATGAGTGAACAACTCTTGTTCAATGATTCTTTAATCATGGTGCACCCAGGCTTGATCTCTAATTCATAAATCTCACCATGCCCGGAATAATGATCCACTCCTTAGTTAAGTCAGACCCACCATTTGCATAGATTGGATTCCTAATTGGGTCTCTCACCATATCCAGAATATTAAGCCCAATCCATCCTCTAGCCCGTAGCATCCAATGCCTAATAGACATGGTTGCATCTTTTCGGTGCAACCGAACCACTGTGATTAGCCAAGAACAATCAACCCCGAGAAAGGCCCGCATATCTACAATGGTGGAAGACCTTAGACTTAATCTTTATTTAGGAAGATTTGATTTAGGTCTCTTTAAACTTGACTTGATATAGCCATAATCATTATGACTAACCTAGTGGCATGGGTTAGCTCGGATTGTTGGCCACCTTAGATCAGGACTGAGCCGACAAATATGGCTTGGTAAGTGAGATCGGTGGAAGAGATATGCCATTAACTAGATAAGAACGTATTCAAGTCGAGTAGCTTTCAATTAAAAATCAGTCGATCATATCTGCTAAACTTACCTTAGACATCAAATTGTTGAGCCAAAATCAATTGGGTTAGCCTACAATCCAGAATCTAACCACTGAGCCTAATTAGGTCTTAACTTGGTCGATCACTCATATGACTCGACTTTGACCCAGACTTAGTCCTATTAGGCTAGTCAATTTAATTACTCTTGATCCAATAAAATAAAATAAAAATAAAATAAAATAAAATAAAATAAAATAAAAATAAAAATTAAATTAAATCTAATTTAATTATACCTTTATTTTGGGTAATCCAATTATCCTATAATGATCCTAATATTTGCCTGAGATTTTGGATGTAGCTACGCAAGCGACTAGCCTCTATCGATATCCACTCAGATAGGATCTGAAGATCTTCTCCTTTTTAATCTATCCTCTAAAAATTAAATCTAGATTTGATCTTGAAGGTCTTCAAAAACTCTTTTGAAGAACAACTATTGTCTCTTGCAGTAGTGCTACCTTCTTCCTTTCCTGTCGCCTTTCACTTGCTTGGATCGCACCTAACTGGTGCCCAAAGTCCCTTGGGCATGGAGAGAAGAGAGAGGATCTAAGGATGGCATGGAGAGGGAGGGAGAGGGGCTATATGGTGTGGGCTAAAGCAGAAAGCTCTCAATTTTAGGTGCAGACATGATTTATATAGATATTGCTGTGCCATGTAGTGCCACATCATCTTGACCAATCACAATCCTTTGTGCAATCAGATCTAAATCTAATTGGTAAGATGACATCATCTGATCCAATCAGATTAGAGTCTCTTATGAACCTTCTTAGGTGGCACCAAGACTGGTCACAGCATTTAAATTCATGAAGCAACCTAGACTCCCATCTGTATGGGACACCATGCGTTATCCTCATGGGGCGCACGCCTCCCTAGGCATGCTAGGGAGGTGTATACCCCTTGCCTGTCTATTTTTTAGCAGGAGGATAAGGTCCAATATTTTTTCCTATGGGTGCATGACACATGGGCAGATGTCTAAGTATCAAAAGTCAACATTTGACCAAAGTCCAAAGACAAGATTTAGCAGATGATGAAAAATGGCAGGTGTTGCCTTAAATTTATTTCATAAATTAAGACAACCTTTTTCTGACTTGGATAAGCTCTAGTTAGATCAAGTAAAGATTTTTGAGTGAGCAGAAATATATTTGGCTCAGTCGAGATAAGTTTTAATGATTGTTAAAGGAGAATATTAGGCTCAATCATGTGCTAGCATGATTTTCTTGAACCTAATTGAATCTTATTTAAATCAATTGAACTGGAATAATCTAATTAATGATATTCAGATCCAAATTCTTATTTGTGTGATCTAGTTAGGTTCAGTTCTATATGGTAATGGAATATGTCATGATCTCTATCATCGACATCATCGAAACATCTTTCGATGGATCAAAACTTTTCTGATTCAGACAACTAGTATGATCAATCATCCAAATCATTCTAATTGCTCTCAAAATCCACAAGTGACACCTAGTAGCATATAGTGGCAATCCATTAGAACTAAAAGTGAACCTTTTGGTGCAATTATCTGTGTGATTAAGTTCCTCTATCTTGAGCCCCGATCGGATTAGGGTTAAGGTGATCTCGTTAAACTCTAATTTTTGTCATATGAATTAATCATTTGATTCAAGTCCAATGTGAAAATCTTAATAGAAACTCTTTCTATTATTTCACTCTGCCATGGCCATGGGCTTATGGACTTGATTGTCATGATCATCATAGGGCTGCTCCTCATCTACCAAAGTAGATAGATCTCCTATTGGTGTAATTTAATTCCTACAATGAACATGCTATAGCCAACATACACCTCAGGATTTTAAACGACTAGGAGATCGAGTTATGATGTAGTCAAACTATAACACCCTCAAGGTGAACTGCTGATGCACCTCAGATCAAAGAACCAGACACACCATTACAGCTTTGAGCCAGTCATCGACGAGAAGATAGACTTCCTCATGACTGCTCGAGGTGGTCACGCTTAGTGTCCTCGTTCTCTAACGAGTATCGATACTCCCACTTCAGTGTCTCTACACTATAGACTCAAGACTCATCTATCAAAAAGAAGCAATCGTATACCAACTTTTCAGATCAATCACCATCCTCATGTTGATCCTACGGTCGAAAGCATTTTATGAGTTAATAATGAAAATTCATGTCTTAAATTTTCAATTCTTGAAAATATAAACTATCATTATCATTAACTCAAGGGATGTATCACAGACACTTTTAAATACACACTATGATAGAAAATAATCTATTTTCATCAAAATTATAATTTTTTCCTTAGAAGTGTATTACAAGTGTCAGTCAATCTGGCTTCTAAGGCACACCTATCTAACAAAATTGCCAATCCTAAAAAATACATCCATATCATATCTCAATGCAATCAATCTTGTGACTCCTCACAAGGATTATCCTAGCTAAGACTTTGCTAAATTGAAATATAATTCAACGCAACTCCTAAAATCCGGAGTGGTCAATACCATCTTAATTCATACATTGACTCCTCAAGTACTTAACTATGCCCAGAAACCTTCCATCATTGAATTAAAAATTCAGGTAGTCCGGTACCAAGGCACAGCGAGTTGCTAGGAGGTAGCGATCTCAAGTCAGTGGGATATTTATATCCATATACCTTTGGAGCATGTCTTGATAATAGAAAGCTCTAGAGTTGGTCATGTTCAGTGTAGATGTACCTCTACATCTCACCTACATGCCATATCAGTATCTCCACACTCCTTGGTTAAGAGGATAACCAACTCATATGGCACACAACAACCTACACTTAATAAATATTATCATCCTTAGTAACAACGTATCATCTGGTCGCAAACAGATTTGAGGACTAAATGATAAATCTTTCTTTATCGATTCTAAATAATCCTAAGGACTTCATCACAATATAGGAGTTCATTAGAAGATACAAAGAATTTATGATGAAAAAGCTAAAATAATATTTTATTCATTTATAATTTATATATAATTATAAAAATAGTTCAACCATCAGCAAGCTGATGATTGGCTTTTGGACACAATTTCCAACAATCTCCTACATGGACTAAAGCCAATTGGTACTGTATCTAACACCTATCTTTGACTTGAAATCATTGAACTCCTTCACTACAACGGATTTAGTGAATGGGTTAGCCCAATTCTCCTTCCTATCGATCTTCTACAGGTCGACGTTATCTCGATCCATGATCTCCCATACAAGGTGTAGTAATGCAGAATGTGCTTTATCCACTAGTGTGCTTTTGGTTTCTTCATCTAAGCAATAGCTTCAGAGCTATCACAGTAGAGTAGAACTGGACTATTGAGGGAGGATGCCACTCCGAGCTCGATGATGAATTTTCATAGCCACACTACTTCTTTGGCAACATCTGATATAGCGATATATTTTGCCTCGCAAATTGAGTTAGCCATAGTATGCTGCTTGAAACTTTTTCAGTAGACAGCTCTACTATTAAGGATGAACACATATCTCGATACACTTTTATTGTCATCATGATCAAATTGAAAACTAGAGTCTGTAAACCCCATAAATCTCAAATCTGACTCACCATAAACAAGCTAATAGTCCTTAGTAACCTTCCAATGGTTCTTTCCTGCATTAAATTGGTATCTACTCACTATCCTTAATGAGCATGCCACATTCAGTCTCATACATGTCATGGCGTATATGATAAAATCCACTATCGAAGCATATGAATTCTACTCATACACTTTCTTTCTTGAGATGTTGTCAGACAATTCCTCTTCGAGAAAAAAATTTCATGGCCTATCGATAGATAACCCTTCTTAAAATTCTATATGCTGAATCACTTCAGCACAATGTCTATGTATGTGGACTGGGACAACCCAAGCAATCTCTTAGATCTATCCCTATAGATCTTCATCCCTAGGAGGTAGGATGCTTCTCCTACCTCTCCCAAGTCCTTCATCGAGAATTAAGACAATAGTTAAATCTTTGTTTCCTATAATGTAGGGACGTCATTCTTAATTAAAAAAATGTCATTTAGATACAACACAAGCAATACAACTACAGGACCATTAGCCTACTTGTATATGCAGGGCTCTTCTCTATTCTTATCGAAGCCATACATTTTGATCATCTTATTAAAATGCATGTTCCCACTCTGAGATGCTTGCTTCAGTCCATAAATGGACTTCGAAGCTTGCACACCTTAGGCTCATTTATGCATATGAATCCTTCAGGTCATATCACACACACCTCTTCATCTAGCTCTCCATTCAGAAAAGCTATCTTCATATTTATCTGCCAAATTTTATAGTCCAAATAGATAGCTATTGCAAGTATAATTTGAATGGACTTAAGCATTGCTATAGGAGAAAATGCCTCATCATAATCGATACCATAATATTGATGATGCCCCTTGGCAACTAGATGGGTCTATAGATCTCCACTTTTCTATCTACACCTCTCTTTCTTTTGAAGATCCACTTACACCCAATGGATTTTATCTCTTTAGGTGGATCAACCAATGTTCATACATCGTTGATCTTTATGGACTCCATTTCAGACTTCATGACTTCAAGCCATTGCTCAAAATCGGATCTCTGCATTGTATCCATGTAGGTTATTGAAAATAAAATAGCTCCCATAGAGGTCCAATGGAATGTTCGATCTTAATGTGGTTCCATCTGGATCCATGACAACCATGTCCAAACTTCATCCAATCCTCTCTCCAATTTCACTCCAATTTAGAAAGGTCGACCTTCAATTCATGTATGCCGGATGATATTCTAAACTATAATTGTTAGCCCTCTTATGATGATTATAAAATTAGCTAAAGGCATGATGAACTTCATCTGGACAAATTTGAATAGTGAGAGAAATTATTAATGAACTGACTCTGGTCCTGGTATTGGTAGAACTTTGTCAAGCATCAAATCTTAGCATAAGCCTGACTTTATTTATCGGCCGACCTCAAAGGTGGCCAAATTTTCTCACTATGAATGATAGTATATCTCACCAATTTTATATCAAGAACTCCAGTTAGCCAAGTTTCTTTCCGATCGAACTCCATTCAGCTGAATTCTTTTCTAGCTGAATTTCTCAACTCCATCTTATAAATGGCAGCTGATCTTGAAAGCAGCTGAACTTTCATAAGTAGCTAGAATAGAGCCAGCAAGTAGCCACGAGTCTTGGTGGTCATCTGTCTTGACTTTCAGCCAAACTCCTCTAAGAAACCCTGGCCACAGTCCTTAATGAAGAACCCTCTACCCTCTCTCTCTCTGATCTCCAGCCTGAATGTTTATGTCCACTGTTGGCTGACCTTAAAGGCAGCCGAGCTCCTCAAAGCCATCAAAGGCAACACTAGCCGAATCCAACTGACTGCAGGCCCGCCTTCCACTACTTAGAACCTAACCTTCAAGTTCAGCCATTTCGACCTTGAATTCTTCATCCCAATATGAAAAACCTACGATCAAGTATGTATGATTCTAGCTTTTGATCCAAACTCTATCAAATGAAACTTAACCGCCTATAATTCGCGATAAGTGACAGCCCACCCTCCATAACAAACTCCACATGGCCCGAGTAGTCTACTAACATTCTGTTATGGCTGTCACATTCATTCTATTATAAGTTTTATCTATATAAAGGACTCTCCAGATATATTTTTCTCTCTAAACTCACTTTTCTGCTAAATTCTCCTGAGTGCTCCATTCTTGTAGGTCAAGAAACTAACTTGAGCATTAGAGGATCCTACTAGAGCCACCCACTTCTAGCTCGCACTTTATCTTATAGGTCTCGTCGGTGATCTCATCTGTTCCAACTCCAGCAAACTCTGGCATCAGCATTATTTTCTGCACTAATAGGATTGGTATTAGAGGAAGGGCCTAAGCCCTTATTCTTAAAGAAGTACCTAGTCGAGTTCATCTTCATCCTCATTTTTACTCTATTTTCTTCTAATCTCTTCTTATTCTAGTAAGATGCCACCCAAGAAAGCTTCAACCTAGTGATCTACCATCTCTATCATCAGATCCAACCTAGATCAACCTGCTTCGATCTCATCACCGGTGCCTCAACCTCCACTGCCAGCCATGATGGATTAGAGCGGTTTAGCTTGCTGATACAACAGGTTAAAGGCTTCATTAAAGTAGTGCAAACCATGCAGCAGCCTCCAACACTAGTTTAACCAGAAAGATCCTCGTCGGAGTATCGAGATCCAGTGCAGGGGAGGCCAACTTGGGCAAGTCGACCAGTGACCCCTAGGAAGGGAAAGTAGAGAGTAGAGAGTGAAGGAAAATCCTGATTTTCTGGACCAGGTTCGTTCAGAACTGATCAGATCAAGAGATATATTTTAAAATTTTTTTCTATTGATCCCAATCAGATCTTGATGTATTTCAGATCTGATTTTTATTATTTTAATAAATAAAATAAAATAAGGATAAATTAAATCAAATTTAATTTACCTGAATTTGGGTAATCCTATTACCCTGTTGATGATCCTGTTTGCAGTGGAACGTTCTGGATCTAGCCATGCAAGCGCCTGGCCTCTACCGGTATCCACTCGGGCTGGATCTGGAGATCTTCTTCTTCTCTATCACACCTCCAAAAATTAGATTTGGATCTGATCTGGAGGATCTTCAAAACTCCTTTTGAAGATCAGCAGTCGTCCTTTTGCAGCAGTGCAGCCTTCTTGCTTTTGATCGCCTTTCTTTGATCTGAATCGCACCAACCAAGGTCCAAAACTCTTTTGGACGTGAGAGGAGCAAGGGGAGAAGAAGACTTTTGGCATGGAGGAAGGAGGGGAGAGGCAGCCTTGGGGCGTGGGGTTTTCAATTCTTAATTGAATTCATTCTTAAACTGAGGTTGGGCGCAGGGTCTTATTTATAGACTAAGCATGATCCAACTCCTCTTCCTCCCAACCAATCACAACCCTTTGTGAAATCAGATCTAAATCTGATTGGTGGGAATAGAGACCCCTGGATTCCTCCTTAGAGGGCGCCTAAGACCAGTCAAAGTTGGATTCTTAGTAGAACTCTAATTGGAATCCAAAAGGGAGGTGGAGTCCTTGTCCAACAAGGACTCCTAGGCGCCTCCAACTTGGGCTCACGCCACCCTTGGCGTGCGCCCTTCTCCTTGCCAGGTTCTGGCAGGGGGACAGGCCCCCACCAGCTCTCCAATAGGTGCATGACATGTGGTCAAAAGTCAAAGTGTCAATGGTCAACGTTTGACCAGTCAAAGGTAGACTTTTGACCAAAGTCAAAGAACAAGAAATGGCAGGTGACCAAAAATGGCAGGTAATGTCTTACAAATAAGACAACCTTTTCTGACTTGGACAACCTCCAGTCAGACCATATGAAGGCCTCTGATTGAGCACAAACTCCTTTGGCTCAGACAGGACAACTTATTTATGATAGCAAAAGAAGAACGTTAGGTTCAATCGAGTGCTAGCACGATTTCCTTGAACCTAATTGAATCTCATTCAGATCAATTGAACTAGATCAGTTCAATTGATGATCACCAGATTCAAACCCTTATTTGTGTGACCCAGTTAGGTTCAGTTCTGTATGGTAATGGGATATGTCATGATCTCTATCATCGACATCATCGAAACTCCTTTCGATGGATCAGAACTCTTCTGATTCGAACAGCTAGAATGATCGATCATCTAAATCATTCTAATTGCTCCCAAAATCCACCAGTGACACCTAGCAGTATATGGTGGCAACCCATCAGAGCTGAATGCGAACCTCTTGGTGCAGCTACCTGTGTGATTAAGTTCTTCTATCTTGAGCCCCGATCAGATTAGGGTTAAGGTGAACTCGTCAAACCCTAGTCTCTGTCATATGATGTAATCATTCGATTCGAGTCCAATGTGAAAATCTAAATAGAAACTCTTTCTATTATTTCACTCTACCATGGCCATGGATTTCTGGACTTGATTCTCATGATCATCATAGGGCTGCTCCTCTACCACCGAGGTAGATAGATTCCATCTTGATGCCAATCCAGTTCCTACAATGAACATGTCATAGCCAACATACACCTCAGGGTTCCATATGGCTAGGAGACCGAGTAATGGTGTAGTCAAACTATAACACCCTCAAGGTGAACTGCCGATGCATCCTCAGGTCAAAGAACCAGACACACTACTGCAGCATCGAGTCAGTCATTGACGAGAAGGTAGACTCCCTAATGACTACTCGAGGTGGTCACGCTCAGTGCCCTCGTTCTCTAACGAGTACCTGTATACTCTCGCTCCGGTGTCTCCACACCGTAGACTCAAGACTCATCTACTAAAGAGAAGCGATTGTACACCAACCTTCCGGATCAATCACCATCCTCGTGATGATCCTATGGTCGGGAGCAATTTTATGAGTTAATAATGATTATTCATGTCTTAAATTTTCAACTCTTGAAAATATGAATTATCATTACCATTAACTCAAAGGATGTATCACAGACACTAAATACACATATGTGATAGAAAATAACCCATTTATTGATTTTAGTCAAAATTACAATTTTGCCCCTAGAAGTGTATTACAAGTGTCAGCCAATTCTGGCTTCTAGGGCACATATATCTAACAATCTCCCACTTGTCCTAAAGCCAATTGGCTACAAGTCTAAGTCCCATCTTCTCAAGGTGGGCTTCGATCTTCTGTTGGCCCAACGGCTTTGTAAGTGGGTCTGCCACATTATCTGCGGAGTTGACTCTCTTGACCTCGACATAACCCTTCTCGAGGTAATCGCGGATGAGGTGGTATCGCCGCTCAATATGCTTGGATTTCTGGTGAGACCTCGGCTCCTTAGCAAGGGCTATGGCACCATTGTTGTCGCAGTATAGAGGAATGGCATCTGATGGCATTACTCCAATTTCTGCAGCAAACTTCTTATACCAGAATGCTTCCTTTGCAGCCTCTGATGCAGCGATATATTCTGCTTCCATGGTGGAATCTGCTATCACCATTTGCTTGGAACTCTTCCAGCTGACAGCTCCACCATTGCACACAAACAGACTTCCAGATGTCGACTTTCGATCATCTATATCGGACATGAAATCCGAGTCTGTGTATCCCTGGACTTGGAGTTCTCCATTACCAAAGACCAACATCATATCCTTAGTTCTTCTCAAGTACTTAAGGATACATTTCACAGAAGTCCAGTGTTCTTCACCTGGATTTGACTGATATCTGCTTGTGACACTCACAGCATGGGCTATATCAGGTCGTGTACATAGCATGGCATACATGAGGCTCCCTATTGCAGAAGCATAAGGGATCTTGCTCATGCGTTCTATTTCCTCAGGTGTGCTAGGGGCACATCTTCTTGGAAAGATGAATACCATGTCTGAAGGGTATTAATCCCCTCTTAGAGTTTTCCATACTAAACCTCTTTAGTACTTCCTCTATGTACATCTTCTGTGAAAGTCCTAGCATCCTATTCGGTCTATCCCTATAGACCTTAATTCCTAGAATAAAGGATGCTTCACCTAGGTCTTTCATGGAGAATTCCTTGGACAACCACATCTTGACTGATGTCAACATGGGAATATCATTCCCAATAAGGAGGATGTCATCCACGTACAATACGAGGAAGACAACAGCGCTCCCACTGACCCTTTTGAAAACACATGGTTCCTCTTCATTTTTGATGAAACCAAACATTTTTGATCACATCATTGAAACGAGTGTTCCAGCTCCGAGATGCTTGCTTAAGTCCATATATGGACCTTTGCAGCTTGCAAACCTTGTGATCAGTATCACTGGATGTGAAACCTAGCGGCTGTTCCATATAGATATCTTCCTCAAGATATCCATTTAGGAATGCCGTTTTCACGTCCATTTGCCATATTTCATAATCGAAATAGGCTGCAACAGCAAGCAATGTGCGGATGGATTTTAGCATAGCTACTGGGAAAAAGGTATCCTGATAGTCAATGCCTTCACGTTGACTATAACCTTTTGCCACCAGTCTAGCCTTGAATGTCTCCACATTCCCATCTGCACCAATCTTTCTCTTGAAGATCCATTTACACCCAATAGGTACTATACCTTCTGGTGGATCTACCAAGGTCCAGACTTGGTTTGAGTGCATCGAGTCAATTTCTGACTGCATTGCCTCTAGCCATTTCTCGGAGTCGATATCTGATATCGCCTCATTGTAGGTTTTGGGATCATCACCATGAGCACCATTACCTACGAGGAACATTTTCCTCTACATCCTCTGAAATAATACCTAAGTATCTTTCAGGGGGATGGAAAACTCTTTCCGATCTACGAGGTGGAGGAGGTAGTGTTCTTATTGGCTCAACCTGATTTGGTTCCACTTGGTCCTTAGCTCGTTCTGCTTGTGAGACTTTCTCATCAAGCTTGAATCTGCTTTCCAATGCCGCTATCTTGAATAAACTATTTTTCAAGAAAGATGGCATGTCGACTCACAATCACATTGTGGTCTTCTGGAATGTAGAAATAGTATCCTAATGACTCTTTAGGATATCCTATGAATCGAGCTCTGAAGGACCTAAACTCTAACTTGTCCGCTTGTTGTCTTTTGACATGAGCCGGACAACCCCAAATTCTGAGATGACTCAGACTTGGTTTCTTACCATGCCATATCTCATACGGTGTGGTAGGAACGGTTTTAGAGGGAACCCTATTCAGTAGATAAATTGAAGTTAACAATGAGTGTCCCCAAAGAAAATCAGGGAGGTCTGTGAAGCTCATCATGGATCGAACCATATCCAATAGAGTCCGATTTCTCCATTCTGAAACCCGTTGAGTTGAGGTGTTCCTGGTGGAGTCCATTGAGAGACTATGCCATTTTCCTTGAGATAGTCTAGGAATTCCCTGCTAAGGTATTCACCTCCTCGATCTGATCGAAGAACCTTAATGGGTTTTCCAGTTTGTTTTTCTACTTCATGTCTGAATTCTTTGAACTTTTCAAAAGGCTTCAGACTTGTGTCTCATAAGATACACATACCCATACCTAGACAGATCATCGGTAAAGGTAATGAAGTAGACAAAATTGCCTCTAGCCGGCACATCAAATGGGCCGCACACATCAGTATGTACTAGGGCAAGGAGATCTGTGGCCCTCTCCCCATGTCCAACAAAAGGGAGTTTAGTCATTTTGCCTTGAAGACAAGATTCACAAGTTGGATATGACTCAAAGTCAATGGACTCAATAGCCCATTTTTCTCCAATTTGTTGATCCTATCTTCTGCTATATGACCTAATCTCAGGTGCCATAGATATCTGTCGTTTGGACTATCCCTAGGTCGTTTGGCATTCACGTTTTGCTCGATAGTTAGAATAGGTACATCAATATGTAGCTGATAAAGACCATTAATAAGGAAACCATTTGCAATTTTATTTCTTTCATAAAGAATGTTACAATGGTCCTTAAAGAAGGTGATCACATAACCTTCTTGTGCTAAGCATGAAACAGAAATCAAATTCCTGCTAGCTGCAGGCACAAAATAACAGTCTTTCAAAACTAAGTCTAAACCAGATGGTAATCGAAGAGGGTATGTTCCCACGGCTACTGCAGCAACTCTTGCTCCATTACCGACGCGTAGGATCATGTCTCCATCCCTCAGCCTCCTGCTATCCTCAAGACCCTGCATGGAAGTGCACAGATGAGCACTAGAACCAGAGTCAAGCACCCAACTGGATGCAGAAGAAACCGTAAGGTTAGACTCAATAACGAGCATACCTCCAGAAGGACCTTCCTTCTTGTTCTTCAGGGTGGCCAGGTAAGTAGGGCAGTTCCGCTTCCAATGGCCGTCGCTGTTGCAATGGAAACACTTTCCTTTGACATCGGCCTTTTTCTTCGGCTTCTGCCTTCTTCTTCTTTGATCCTTCCACCTTTTGCTTTTTCACAGACTTCTTTTTCTTTCCATAAGACTTTCTTTTGGAAGAAGTCCATTCCATAGCAAGAACTGAGCCTTTAGAACCTTTCATAGAAAGCTCAGCGGTAACCAGCATATTCATTAACTTCGGCCAAGGAATTTTGAAGTTTATGCATGTGGTAATTCATGATGAATTGCCCATATGCATCAGTCAAGGATTGCAGAATAATATCATTCTGCAGGTCCAAGTCTAACTTCACACCAAGCTTCTCAAGCTCTTCCATGTCCTTGATCATTGTCAGACAGTGATCTTGGACTGACTGCCCATCACGCATCTTAGCCTTAAAAAGTCATTTTGTGACTTGATATTTGGCTGCGCGACTCTGTTCACCAAACATCTCCTGTAGGTGAGCCAACATTTGGCGAGCAGTCCCGATATCTTCATGTTGGCGCTGGAGCTCATCAGACATCGAGCCCAACATGTAATATCTGGCCTTATTATCTTCGTCAATCCATTTTTCCAGAGACGCTCTCTGTTCAATAGATGGACGGGCTGGTAAGGTGGGAGGGTCCTGGTCCAAAACATGGGTTAACTTCTCGAAACCCAAAATAATTTTGTAGTTCCTGAGCCAATCTTTATAATTGGGTCCAGTCAGTCTATGTGTGTCCAGGATACGTGCCAATGGGTTGGACGCAGACATTTTTCTGTAGAGAGTCAAAGATTCTAGTTAGATACTGTAATTTTGACTTGACCAATTTGTTTAGAGATTTTATTTTTAAACAAATTAGCTCCCACTATTTTCTCGGATCCCTACACTCCCTCTGTAGAGATGCGAAAATCTCCACGATTAATGATTTCTAGTGGGTGGTGCGGTCTCACCAACTGACTCATCACCTCACCTAACAGTTATTGGTGATGGGTTAGCCAATGAGTGAACAACTCTTGTTCAATGATTCTCTAATCATGGTGCACCCAAACTTGGTCTCTAATTCATGAATCTCACCGTATCCGAAATATTGATCCACTCCTTAGTTAAGTCAGACCCACCATTTGCATAGACTGGGTTCCTAATTGAGTCTCTCACCGTATCCGAAATATTGAGCCCAACTCATCCTCCAGCCCATAGCATCCAATGCCTAATAGACATGGTTGCATCTTCCCGGTGCAACTGAGCCACTGTATCCAGCCGAGAACAATCAACCCCGGGAAGGGCCCGCACATCTACAATGGTGGAAGACCTCAGACTTAATCTTTTCTTAGGGAGAATTGATTCAGGTCTCATTAAACTAGACTTGGCTTAGTCATAACAATTATGACTAACCTAGTGGCATGGGTTAGCTCGGATTATTGACCACCTCAGATCAGAACTGTGTCAACAGATATGGCCAGGTAAGTGAGACCGGTGGAAGGAATATGCCATTAACTCGTACAAGAACGCATTCAGGTCGAGTAGCTTCCAATTAAAAACCAGTCGGTCGTCTGTGCCAAACTTACCTTAGACACCAAATTGTTGAGTCAGAACCAATTGGGTTAGCCTACAATCCAGACTCTAACCTCTGAGCCTAATTAGGTCTTGCTTGATCGTGACTCGATCTTGACCCAGACTTAATCCTATTAGGCTGGTCAATTTAAGCATTGTTGATCCCATCTAACCAACTCTTGATTCGGTTTGATCAACCGCTTAGACCTAATTGAGCTACCCAAGCCCGAACCCAGTATTATGAATATGTCTTAGATCTAAAATTCTCAATTTTAGACCTAATTAATATTCCATAAACTTAATTCTTAATTAAGTAGGGTTCATAAACAAAATATGCACAATAAATCCTAGGGTTTCAGGATCTAGGGTTTTGCAGAAAGTAAGTTTTGGGTTTCTGATTAAGGACGAACACGCAGCACCCCTACACATCATAAGAACACCCCATCGAATGGGAAGAGAGGGCCTTTAAACCCTTCTTCATTCTTATGACCGGACGGCCAAGAGGAACGCCTTAATCAGGAACATTCAATACTACAAAACAGTAATATCAGATCTATATCATATATCTCATATATAAAGTAGATCTAATCATGGCATATTTTGCATACATCTCATGTATCATAATCATGCATATTTTCAGATCTAAATTATCTCATAATAATCTAAAAAATTAGATTTAAATTGATCTAATCAAAATAAATTCTAATCTAGATAATTATGTAGAACTATTCTACAACTAGTCTAGACATGCATCAATCATATCTCATATGATATTCAAAAAATTAAATAATTTTTATTTGCTATTTTTCAGATGTTATTATAACACTTATAATATCAGAAAAATAGTAAATAAAAAGATCTAAAATATGATTTAATCAGATTAAATCAAAACATGCAAGACTATTCTATAGAACTATTCTATTCTAGAACTAGTCATGCATATCTTCTAATCTTAGATCCAAATTATTTAATTTTAATTTTTTCTGATTTCAGATCTGATCACATCTCATGTGACATCTGAAAATCACTTTATTTTCTAATTAAAATAAATTTAAAATCAGATCTAAACAATTTTAGAACCATGGCTCTGATACCAGTTGAAGGGAAATCCTGATTTTTCCGGTCCAGGTTCGTTCAGATCTGATCAGATCAAGAGATATATTTCAAAAATTTTTTTTCTCTTGATCTCAATCAGATCTTGATATGTTTCAGATCTGATTCTTATTATTTTAATAAATAAAATAAAATAAGATAAATTAAATCAAATTTAATTTACCTGATTTGGGTAATCCTATTACCCTGTTGATGATCCTGTTTGCAGCGGAAGGTTCTGGATCTAGCCACGCAAGCGCCTGGCCTCTACCGGTATCCACTCAGGCTTGGATCTGGAGATCCTCTTCTTCTCTATCACACCTCCAAAAATTAGATCTGGATCTGATCTGGAGGATCTTCAAAACTCCTTTTGAAGATCAGCAGTCGTCCTTTTGCAGCAGCGCAGCCTTCTTGCTTTTGATCGCCTTTCTTTGATCTGAATCGCACCAACCAAGGTCCAAAACTCTTTTGGACGTGGAGAGGAGAAGGGGAGAAGAGACTTTGGCATGGAGGAAGGAGGGGAGAGGCAGCCTTGGGGCGTGGGAATTTTCAATTCTCAATTGATTTCATCTTAAACTGAGGGTTGGGCGCAGGGTCTTATTTATAGACTAAGCTTGTGATCCAACTCCTCTTCCTCCCAACCAATCACAACCCTTTGTGAAATCAGATCTAAATCTGATTGGTGGGAATAGAGACCCCTGGATTCCTCCTTAGAGGGTGCCTAAGACCAGTCAAAGTTGGTTCTTAGAAGAACTCTAATTGGAATCCAAAAGGAGATGGAGTCCTTGGCCAACAAGGACTCCTAGGCGCCTCCAACTTGGGCACACGCCACCCTTGGCGTGCGCCCTTCTCCTTGCCAGGTTCTGGCAGGGGGACAGGCCCCCACCAGCTCTCCAATAGGTGCATGACATGTGGTCAAAAGTCAAAGTGTCAATGGTCAACATTTGACCAGTCAAAGGTAGACTTTTGACCAAAGTCAAAGAACAAGAAATGGCAGGTGACCAAAAATGGCAGGTAATGTCTTACAAATAAGACAACCTTTTCTGACTTGGACAACCTCCAGTCAGACCATATGAAGGCCTCTGATTGAGCACAAACTCCTTTGGCTCAGTCAGGACAACTTATTTATGATAGCAAAAGAAGAACGTTAGGTTCAATCGAGTGCTAGCACGATTTTCCTTGAACCTAATTGAATCTCATTCAGATCAATTGAACTAGATCAGTTCAATTGATGATCACCAGATTCAAACCCTTGTTTGTGTGACCCAGTTAGGTTCAGTTCTGTATGGTAATGGGATATGTCATGATCTCTATCATCGACATCATCGAAACTCCTTTCGATGGATCAGAACTCTTCTGATTCGAACAGCTAGAATGATCGATCATCTAAATCATTCTAATTGCTCCCAAAATCCACCAGTGACACCTAGCAGTATATGGTGGCAACCCATCAGAGCTGAATGCGAACCTCTTGGTGCAGCTACCTGTGTGATTAAGTTCTTCTATCTTGAGCCCCGATCAGATTAGGGTTAAGGTAAACTCGTCAAACCCTAGTCTCTGTCATATGATGTAATCATTCGATTCGAGTCCAATGTGAAAATCTAAATAGAAACTCTTTCTATTATTTCACTCTACCATGGCCATGGATTTCTGGACTTGATTCTCATGATCATCATAGGGCTGCTCCTCTACCACCGAGGTAGATAGATTCCATCTTGATGCCAATCCAGTTCCTACAATGAACATGTCATAGCCAACATACACCTCAGGGTTCCATATGGCTAGGAGACCGAGTAATGGTGTAGTCAAACTATAACACCCTCAAGGTGAACTGTCCGATGCACCTCAGGTCAAAGAACCAGACACACTACTGCAGCATCGAGTCAGTCATTGACGAGAAGGTAGACTCCCTAATGACTACTCGAGGTGGTCACGCTCAGTGCCCTCGTTCTCTAACGAGTACCTATACTCTCGCTCCGGTGTCTCCACACCGTAGACTCAAGACTCATCTACTAAAGAGAAGCGATTGTACACCAACCTTTCGGATCAATCACCATCCTCGCAATGATCCTATGGTCGGGAGCAATTTATGAGTTAATAATGATTATTCATGTCTTAAATTTTCAACTCTTGAAAATATGAATCATCATTGCCATTAACTCAAAGGATGTATCACAGACACTAAATACACATATGTGATAGAAAATAATCTATTTATTAATTTTAGTCAAAATTATAATTTTGCCCCTAGAAGTGTATTACAAGTGTCAGCCAACTCTGGCTTCTAGGGCACATATATCTAATAGTGAGCTCCTATTTTGACCATGATTCTACCTCCAAAAGGTCTCTATCCCTACAGCCAACCACCTTTTGAGATTCATGATCGAGAAAATATTCTCGATCAGAAGCTCCAAAAAATGAACTAGTGGATTGAGAAACTCTGCCATGCTGCTCCTGCCCGCAATGACGATATCTACACTGACCCTCCATTCTTTATCCAAATTATGTGGGAGTCCATTCCGTCGAACTTCAAACTTTTCTAGTTTGAGAGTTATGATGGAACCACCGACCCAGCTGATCACTTCATAGCATTTAAAACTATGATGCTGCTCCATGGTGCGCCTGATGTCATTCTCTACAGAGCTTTCTCCTCTACTTTAAAAGAAGCAGCAAAAAATTGGTACTCGGATCTCAAATCAAGTATTATTTACTCTTTCGATGAGATGAGCCATTTGTTTGTGGCTCACTTTATCAATAGCCAATGTTAGAGATGAGGTTTGGACTCCCTTGTCTACATTAAGCAAAAAGGAGAATCCATCTAGACTTATATAAGCTATTTTAATGCTACTACTTTGGAGGTCCAAAATTTGGATCAATCTATTGCCATGGTCATGCTAAAAGGCAGCCTCTAGAAGAATGATCTTCTTTTCTTCTTGGAGAAGAAGTACCCCTGAGACTTCGCTGACATACTAGCTTGGGCTGAAGGCTATGCTCAAGTAGAGGAGGCCTTCAAATTGAAAGATGAAGAAGCCATAGAAGAGTAGTAGGTAGATGAATCTAGTAAGTCCATAATTGTTGAGAAGCTGACTGAAGCTCGACCACACTCCAGAACCCCTTATGAGCGCAAACAAACCCAAACTCTACCTCGAGCTCATCGACCAGAAAGCCTGAATTTGGAGGGTGCGATAGAACTTTCTTTTTAGAAGATTTCACAACTATGCCCCCCTAAATGCTCTGAAGATCCAAGTCTGATGGAGATCAGGGAGCAACTACCGAGGTCGAAAAAGATGTGGTCTCATCCAACCAAGTGTAACCCCAATAAGTACTATCTCTATCATCATGATCATGATCATGATACTGAAGAATGCATCCAACTCTAAGATAAAATTGAGAAGCTCATCAGACGAGGTGGCTGGACTGCTTTTTGAGATGTCGATCGAAAAGGAGTGAAGATCGACCAAAAGCCCGGCCACAGCCTGAACTACCTCTGAGAGATTAGCCACAAGGAGATCGGCCCTACTTGGAATCATCAACACCATCATTGGGGGACATCGATAGGAAAGACTAGTGGATCAACAGAGGCAGTAAAGAGGTAGAGGATTGAGGAACCCATCGCTTTTATTGAAGAAGATGCACAGAAGGTTCAATTTTATCATAATGATGCAGTTATAGTTATTTTAAATATTATTGATTATGATTTATGCTATATTTTGATTGATAATGAAAGTTTTGCTGATGTTTTATTTTATGATGCATTCTTTAAAATATCTTTGATGCGTACAAATCTATTGCTATAGCAAGTACACCAGTCGATCAACTAATAAAATGAGTAAGTAAAGTATTGAAAAATAAGTACTAAAAAATTCTTTCCTAAGCTTTATTTAGAGAATTGATTTATAAGAAATAAAGAAAAGAAGAAATAAAAAAAATAATTAATAAATTATAAGAAGATAGAGAGGGTATAATTATTAAGGTTGAATTCAAGAGCGATAGGTTACTAAGGCAATCTGTTCACCAACTCAGTCAATACAATATTCAGGTAATTAGGTTAATTTTATGTCATGTGATGGTGGAGTCTCCTAGGATATTCACTATCCTTTGGTCCAGACATAGTAAAACTATCAATATTTATTAACCATCCTTTGGTCCAGATATAATTTAAATAAATATCGATGTCTTAAGTTTTATAAAGCCCTCTAATTAAAATACGCTGCGTCCAAAGCGCACTAAAATTCTTACAAGCATACGAATCTCAAATTGATTCAAAATATAAGGTATATAAATCAAGAAATAATAATATAGATGTACTTAGTCCATATCATCTATGTTCATCAAATCAATTAGAAGATGGCCAATAATCTAAAAGCATTAAGAACGGATTTATATACTCCTCATGAACAAAATAATACTAAATATTGCATCGAAAAGAGTGGCTATACCTTAGTCTTAGTAAAAGAAAATTAGTTAATGGTAAAAGAAACAAAAATAGTAAATAAAATAAAAAGCATCAGAAAATCTAAACAAATAATTGCTTGTTGCTGAAATTGATCGTTTGTTACTCTTGGCGTGGAGAATTTGATGAAGAAGAGAGTTGCTTGATCGATGCACTGGATGTGGAAGATGAACCACGAAGAAAAGAGAAAGAAAAAAAATAAACAAAGAAGAAAGAAAAAGAAAAAGAAAAAGTAAAGCTCTCTCTTCTCTTTGATATCCCTCTCTGTTTTCCCTCTATTCCCAGCACTCTGCCTCTTTATCTCTCTATTCTTTAAAAAAAAAATTATTCTATTTTTCCTCTATTCTCTCCCAAAAAAAATATTCTCCTCCCTTTGATCGGCAGTAGCAGGCCTTTAAGTAGAGCAAGGTCTTTGACGAGGAGTTCTGGGAAGAAATCCTATTAAAAACTGGTTTAAAACTCCTAAAACAACTCAAATTGAAGCCTTGGATCATTTTGACCATTGGATGGAAATCAAATGGTCCAAAATTGCTCAAAAATCTTGATTAAATTCTTAAATCCAATTAAAATTGATAACAGTCATTGGATTTTCTTGATGATGGAATTTGGGCTACATGATCGTGTAGAAGATGGCTTCAAGCATTTAGTTAAAATCGGGATCTCATAGCAACCATTGGATCCTAACTGGATACTGCATCCGCCATTCGCCAGCTCCTCAATATCATCTGTTAGATCAAAACCCAATCATCAGCAATCATCAGATCAAGCCTTTATCCCAGTAGACTAGTCGCGAGCCAAGTCTTGCTTGGACCGCCAACTTCTCCACCAATCCTATCATGCTCTACCGCATGAAATCCCCAAAATGCTCGACTAGCGCACTATTCTGGTTCATGATGGATCACGAAAAATTTTGACGTTAGCAAGGCATTAGCAGTTCAGGCGGGTGGTTAGGCCGAGCCGACTGAGCTGGTTTTTCGAACCAATTTGGTCTGGACTGGCCGGCTTTTATTATTTTATTATTTTTTTCCTTTGAAAATTGAATCCGAGGCTAATTGAACTCTATTTTGCTTGAAATTTGTTTAGTTCAAACCAAAAAATTAAGCTATTCACATTGGTGGCCTTCTTTCCTACATAAGATCAATAAAAATATCAAATTCTTAAAAATAAGTTATTTTATTTTATAATTTAATATTTTTATTATTATATTTATAACACTTATCACACCTCCTAGCTTAATCATTGCTAGTCCCTTAGCAATGCTTTATTTAATACCATATTTCAATAAGATCTTCCTTCACAAAAATAGAGCTAGAACTAAAGATCAAAAAGTTTAGAAAATACCACTAATTAAGTGTTGAGTTTCAGAAGTAAATTTCATAGTTAGTACAATCAGAAACTTTCTTAGAGTACATCTAAAGATTTATAGCACTTGTGTTCATGAAGACTAACTAAGCATTTGGATGCTAATTTAAAAAATAAAAATATTTTCTCTTATCACTTATTTTGATTAATTTTCTATATACTCCCAAGTTAAGCTCATGAATTAAGGTAGCTTTCACAGTACCTTATTTTTTTTTTTTATGTGCTGAGCATCTTAGCCTTCTCTCCATCGTTTGATGTGAACTTTCATACTTGACTTAGGTGTAGAGACCTAGTTACTAAGCTTTGGGCAATCCACATATACTCTATCTTTTGCACTTTTATTTTAGTAGATAGCTCTTTCCTTAAATTCAAGTTTTTTTTATTGGAATGTATATTAACCACCAATTTTCAGTAATAATTAAATCCTCAGTTGACCTTATAATTAATACCTACTTTATCTTATTAGTATGCATATGCAATTAAAAGTGCTAATAGTCTTTAGATGACCTAAGTAGGCTGCTAAAAGTCTGACCAACTAATCTACCTCTTAACTCGCTATATTCATTAGCAAATACTTCTAACTTTTATTACTTTTTTTAGTATATCTTGTTCAAGATTCTCTTTCTTGATACATGGTTTAAAAAGATAATTTTTTTAATAAAATTTTTTTCCTACCTTCCAACTTATTCTACATTGTATCAATGGAGAAAGAAAAATAAAGTATGCAATAAGAGATAGGAAAGAATACACTTGATTTAATATACTATTGGTCCAGACTAGTTCTTTGAAGCTTTAGAATTTGGGTTGAGCTCTCATTCATCTTTCTCCGCAAAATTAAAAATAAGTCAAAACAAATAAAAGAGCAACAAGAAACTATGAAAAATAAAAAAAAATCAAAACTAAAAGAAAAAAAAATAACCTATCTAGTAGTTCTAATTTATAGTCTTCAGCTTGAATTTCTTAAAGCTCTAATTTAGATTAATCTGGTGCTATTTCAATAGGTCTACTTACATTTTTAGCTGAATCCTCTTGTGATTGGATAGTGCAAATTTCAATAGGATCCTCAAATATGTTTTCTAAAGAATACTCATGTGCTAATTTTTCAATATCATCAATTTGAAAATAAGTTTGATTATCATTGGAATGATTAATAGCTTTAAAGACATTAAAAATAACTTATTCATCTTAGACTCTAAGAATTAATTTTTATTATTAAATATCTATTAAAGCTCTTCCAGTAGCTATAAAAGATTTCTCTAAGATAAGGGGTACATTAATATCTTCTTCCATATCAAGCACAATAAAATCAATAGAAAAAAAAAGTTTGTTTACCTTTACCAAGACATCCTCCACTATACCTCTTGGATATTTGATGGATCTGTCAGCTAGCTAAAAAGTGATAGTGGTAGGCTTCAATTCTCTTAGACCCAGCTTTCTAATAATAGAGAAAGGCATGAGATTGATACTTGCTCCTAAATCACATAAAACTTTATCAAAACTACAATCACCAATAATGCAAGGAATAGTAAAACTTCCTGGATCTTTTAGCTTCTATGGTAATTTATTTCGAAGTATTGCTAAGCATTCTTCATTTAAATTTATTCTCTCATGCTCCTTCAGCTTCTTCTTATTGATTAGGATTTCTTTAAGAAACTTAGCATACCTGGGCATCTAAGTGATAGCATATATACAAAAGGAATATTAATATGTAAATTCTTTAAAATACTGAGAAAATAAAAAAAAAATTATCTGAATGCTGTATTTATCTCTCTGAGAATGGTAGTGGTGGCTCATAGGGCTTCACATTTGGATCAGCAAATTTTATATCAGGGGACCATCCATCTGCTGGCTGTTTTGGTGACTGATGAATTTTGGTTGGCTGCTTTATAGATTTCTCTTTAGTCTTTTTGTCCTGATGCATCTCCTCCAGCTTTTTATTGCTTCTTAGGATGATGGCATTAGCTTGCTCTCTTGGATTAGTCTTCGTGTTGCTAGGCAAGGACCCCTATGGTTTCCCAGAGATTATTTTAGCCATCTATCCTACTTGCATCTCCAAGTTTTGAATTCCTGCTGCTTGATCTTGCCTAAGCTTTAGATTTTGCATGGCCATTTTTTGATTATGAATAAATTTGGTCTCCAAGTTTCTCATAGCTATTTCTTGATTTTGCATAAATTTAATCATTAACTCCTCCATGTTGGACTTCTTTTTAGGTACTTGGAATCCTGGGGGTGGTTGCTATGTTGCATTTTGATTGCTCCATGAAAAGTTTGGATGCTGCCTCCATCCTTGGTTGTATGTGTTAGAGTAAGGATTGTTTTGCTGTAGTCTGAAAAAATTACCAAGATAGTTAGCTGTATCAAAGGCTTTAGCAAAGGGATTACCTATCTGGCAATCACGTGTATCATGTCCTCCTCCACATAGCTCATAAGTGATGCTCTATACATGCAAAGCTGCTCCCTTCATGTTGTTGAGTTTAGTCTGAAGAGCTACAATCTCAATTATCAAAACTAGGATGCTACCTATTCTATGTATAGTTGCTAGTCTTATCGACATCATGTGATCTAGTTGCTACTGATAACTATTTGATGCCATCTTATCAATCAGATGAAAGGTTTCCTCCTCAGTTTTTTGATTAATGGTATCTCCTATTACTACATTAATCATAGAACGATTACTAGAAGATAAACCATTATAAAAAGTTTGTACCTGAAGCCATATGGGTAATTGATGGTGTGGACATCTTCTCAGTAGTTTCTTAAAATGCTTCCAGGTCTCATATAGTGCCTTTATCTCCATCTGCACAAAAGACATAATATCATTATGCATCTTTGTAGTCTAAAAAGGTGGAAAGTATTTAACTAGGAATTTCTGGACTAGGACATCCCAAGTAGTGATAGAACCTATAGAAAGAGAATGAAGACAACTTTTAGCTTTATCCAATAAAGAAAAAAAAACAGCCTTAATCTAATGGCATCATCTAACACCTCATTAATTTTGAAGGTATCACAGAGTTTTAGAAAATTAAAAATATGGGCATTCAGATCATCCTACATGTGTCCACTAAATTGGATAGTTGATTGAATCATCTAGATCATCGTTGATTTTATTTCAAAATTATTTGCTCACACAGACAGTCTCCTGATACTCGAAGCTGCATCGACTATAGATGGTGTGATATAATCATTTAATAGATGATGTGCCGCTCAAATAGCTTCTTGTCATCCCTCTATCATCATATCTAATCCTAAATTGATGTTGTTAAGATCTTCAGCTATCATGTTTCTTTCTTAGTTTAGTCTTCTAATTGTCCTCTCTATTTTTGGATCAAAAGATAGTAGGTCACTATGTATGGTGCATGTCATGCACTGAATACAAACCTAAAAATAAAATAAAAATAAAAATTAAAAATAAAATTCTAAAGTAAAGTAAGGATCAAAATTTTAATATTATTTTAGATACAATCTCCAGCAATGCTGTCAAAAACTTGATGCGTGCAAATCTATCGCTATGATAAGTGCATCAGTCGATCAAGTAATAAAGTGAGTGAGTAGAGTATCATCCCTAAAAGATTGAAAAATAAGTACTAAAAAATTCTTTTCTAAGCTTTATTTAGAGAATCAATTTATAAAAAAAAGAAAAAATAAAAAATAATTAATAAATTATAAGAAGATAGAGAGGGTATAATTACTAGGATTGAATTCAAGAGCGATAGATTACTAAGGCAATCGGTTCACCAACTCAGTCAATATAATATTCAAGTAATTAGATTAATTTTGTTTCATGTAATGGTGGAGTCTCCTAGAATATTTACTATCCTTTGGTCCAGGCATAGTAAAACTATCAATATTTATTAACTATCCTTTGGTCCAGGCGTAATTTAAATAAATATCGATGCATTAAGTTTTGTGAAACCTTCTAATTAAAATACATTGCGTTTAAAGCATACTAAAATTCTTGCATGCATATGAATCTCAAATTGATTCAAAATATAAGATATATAAATTAAGAAGTAATAACATCGATGTACTTGGTCCGTATCATCTATGTTTATCAAATCAATTAGAAGATGGTCAGTAATTTAAAAGTATTAATAATAAATTTATATACTCCTTATGAACAAAATAATACTTAAATTAAATCATACTAAATATTACATCAAAAAGAGTGGCTGCACCTTAGTCTTAGTAAAAAAAATTTAGTTAATGATAAAAAAAATAAAAATATTAAATAAAAAAAAAGCATGAGAAAATCCAAACAAATAATTGCTTATTGTTGAAATTGGTCGTCTATTGCTCTTGGCATGGAGAATTTGATGAAGAAGAGAGTTGCTTGATCGATGCACTGGATATGGAAGATGAACCACAAAGAAAGAAGAAAGAAAAGAAAACAAGTAAAGAAGAAAGAAAAAGAAAAAGAAAAAGAAAAAGTAAACCTCTCTTTTCTCTTTGATATCCCTCTCTATTTTCCCTCTATTCCCAGCACTCTACCTCTTTATCTCTCTATTCTTTTAAAAAAAAAATTATTCTATTTTTCCTCTATTCTCTCCCAAAAAAAATATTCTCCTTCCTTTGATCGGCAGTAGCAAGCCTTTAAAAAGAGCAGGGCCTTTGACGAGGAGTTCTGGGAAGAAATCTTATTAAAAACTGGTTTAAAACTCCTGAAACAACTCAAATTGAAGCCTTGGATCATTATGACTGTTGGATGGAAATCAAATGGTCCAAAATCACTAAAAAATCTTGATTATATTCCTAAATTTGATCAAAATCGATAACAGCCATTGGATTTTCTTGATGATGGAATCTGGGCCACATGATCGCGTAGAAGATGGCTTTAAGCATTTAGTTAAAATGGGGATCTCACAGCAGTCGCTAGATCCTGATCAGCTGCTACATCTGCTGTCCACCAGTGCCTCAATATCATCCATTTGATCAAAACCCAATCGTCAGCAACCATCAGATCAAGCCTTCATCCCATGTAGACCAATTGCAAGCTAGGTCTTGCATTGACCGTCGGCTTCTCCTCCAATCCCGTCATGCTTTACCACGTGAAATCCCCAAAATGCCTTGACCAGTGCACTATTCTGGTTCATGCAAAAAATTTTGATGTTAGCAAGGCGTCAGTGATTCAGGCGGGCGGTCAGGTTGGACTAGTTGAGCCAATTTTTCGAACCAATTTGGTCTGGACCGGCCAACTTTTATTATTTTTTTATTTTTTTCCTTTGAAAATTGATTTCGGAGCCAATTGAACTCAGTTTTGCTTGAAATTTATTTTGTTTGAACTAGAAAATTAAGCTCTTCACATTAGTGGCCTTTATTTCTACATAAGATCAATAAAAATATTAAATTCTTAAAAATAAGTTAATTTATTTTATAATTTAATACTTTTATTATTATATTTATAACACTTATCATCTATATCTGACAGTCCTATGGGACCAATAAGCTTTCCATTAGTGGGATTCACTGGTGATGCCATGCTGGTTGAAGGAATAATTACTTTGCCAATTGTAGCAG
The DNA here is from genome assembly GCA_006176705.1 of Cocos nucifera. Lineage (NCBI taxonomy): Eukaryota > Viridiplantae > Streptophyta > Magnoliopsida > Arecales > Arecaceae > Cocos > Cocos nucifera. The sequence continues at coordinate 47,750 of QRFJ01004706.1, read as the reverse complement.
GCCAATATTCGAGACAGACCAAAGCTCAAGTTGACTTCTTAGTAGTGAAGCCTCCCTTTGCTTACAATATGATTCTTGGTCGATCTAGTTTGAATGCACTTCATGCCATGGTTTCAACTTATTACTTGAAGATGAAGTTCTCAATAAATCATGGGGTCAGAGAAGTCAGAGGAGATTAAGCTCTAGCATGACACTGTTATACCATTGCTTTATAAGAGAGAAAGCAGGTAGAATCTTGTCTGGTGGATGGACTTGATGCTCGTGATGATTTGATTGAGGAATAAGGGAAACCAATTGAAGACCTTGTTATAGTTTCCTTAAACGATGGGCATGAGGACCATGTTGTTCAAATTGGCTCCAACCTAAGAGAAGATGTTAGAAAGTAGCTCATCATCTTCTTGCAGAGGAATGTCGATGTTTTCGCCTTGGTACCCGCATATATGCTTGGGATCAATGCTGGAGTAATGGAACATCACTTGGGCGTGGATCTCAAATGTTGGCTAGTGAAACGAAAGAAGTATAGCTTTGCACCAGAGCAGTAGAGGATCACTGTGGACAAAGTAGACAAGCTCTTCAAAGCCAAGTTCATCCGAAAGGTATCCTACCTGGACTGGATCACGAATGTAGTCCTCATCAAGAAGGCAAATGATAAGTGGAGGATGTGCATAGACTTCACAGACTTGAATAAGGCCTGTTCAAAGGACAACTACCCGCTATCTAGAATTGATCAATTGGTAATGCAATCTTGGGCTATGAACTCCTCACTTTTATGGATGCCTTCTCTAGCTATAATCAAATCTGGATGGCACTAAAAGATGAGAAAAAAATTGCTTTTATTATTGATCATAATCTTTATTGTTATAGGATTATGCCCTTCGGACTCAAAAATGCAGGTGCAATCTATCAACACCTAATGAATAAGATCTTCAAGGAGCAGATCAGCCATAATATAAAGATCTATGTGGATGATATGCTTGTTAAAAATCGAACTTCAATAAATCATATTGTCGACCTAGAAGAAACCTTCAATACTCTTTCTAGAAGTACAAGATGAAGCTAAATCTAACTAAATATGCTTACAGAGTAACCTCAAAAAAGTTCTTGGGATTTATGATGTCAAGATGTGGCATCGAAGCAAATTTTGAGAAGATTAGAGCCATCTAAGAAATGACTGCACCAAAAATAATAAAAGAGGTTCAATGCTTGATAGAGAAAGTTGCAACTCTGAATCACTTTGTGATGCTTGTCGTTTAGAGCAACAAATAAAAATTAAACCTAACTTACTATGGATTAGAATAGTAGTGAGTCGGATGTCGATTTCCTCAGGGATCGAGGGTAGTTAATTAAAAAAAATAAAATTGATTGTTTGATTGATTTTTGAAATTCTTAAAGTAGAAGAAAATTAGTAGAAAAAGTAGTTTTTAATAAATTAATCAGGAAGAGAAAATTATCTCAGGTTCCAGTTCCATCTTCAGTATTCAAGTTTACAATTGATTATGCAATCTTTTTGTTATGGACATGCAATCTTATATTTATTTCTTTGACCTAGTTCTAATATAACTGATGCATGCTAATCTATAGCTATGGCACGTGCACCAGTCGATCAAGTAATAAAGTGAATGAGTAGAGTATCATCCCTAGAGGATTGGAAAATAAATACTGAAAAGCTTTTTCCTATGCTTTATTTAGAAGACCGATTTATGAGAATAAGAAATTAAAGAACAATATAAAGAAATAATTAAAAAAATTTTGGAAATAGAGAGAGTGTAATTATTAGGATTTTAAATTTAAGAGCAATGGGTTACTAAGGCAATTGATTCGCTAACTCAGTCAATAAAATATTCAGGTTATTAGATTAATTTTATTTCATGTGATGGTGGAGTCTCTTAATTTATTCACTACCCTTTGGTCCAGGTATAGCAAAACTATCAATATTTATTAATTACCCTCTGGTCCAGCTGTAATTTAAATAAATATTAATGCATTAAGTTTTGTGAAATCCTCTAATTAAAATACACTGCGTCCAAAGTGCACTAAAATTCATGCATGCATATGAATTTTAATTTGATTCATAATACAAGGTATATAATCAAGAAGAAATAGTATAGATGTGCTTGGTCTATAACATCTATGTTCATCAGATCAATTAGAAGAAGGCCAGTAATCTAAAAGCATTAAGATCAGATTTATATACTACTCATGAATAAAATTTAAAAATAAATCATACTGAATATTGCATCAAAAGAGTGGCTACATCTTAGCCTTAGTAAAAGAAAATTTAATTCATGATAACAAGTTCAAAAATAGTAAATAAAATAAAAAGTATAAAGAAATTAGACTGTTTGATTACTGAAATTGATTATCTTTTGCTCTTGGTTTGGAGAACTTGGCGAAGAAGAAGAGGCTCCTTGATCGATGTCTTGATTGTCGAAGAAAAACCCTTTTTTTTTCTTACAAATCACTCTTCTCTTTCTACCTCTCTCCCCTCTTTTTCTTTTTATTTTTCTTTATTTCTCTAACTCTCTCCCTTTTTCTCTTTTTCTCTTTTTTTTCTGACTTCTCTCCTCTCTTTTCTACGACAATAGTAGGTTTTTATAGGTTAAGAGATTGATTTCTCCCTAAAATCCTTTAGAAATTAGGTTTAAGACTCCCAAAACAACTCAAATCAGGATATGAGTAATTCTGCCCGTTAGATGTTGATCAAACGGTCCAAAAATCACTTAAAAACCCTTAAAATAATCTAGATCAAGTCGAATTTCATATCAGCCATTGGATCAACCGTTAGATTGAATTTGGATCATCCGATCACGTAGAAAGAGGCCTTCTGATCTTTAATTTAACGTCGGGATGAATCTCAGCCGTTGGATCTCGATCAGGAGTTGTGGATGCCGTCCATCAACGCCTTCATTTCGACCGTCCGATCAAGTTTCAGTGAAAGCCGCCCATTGGATCAGACAAAATTCCCAAATTGCCCTTTGTAGACCATGCGCGAGCCTGGTGTTGCGTGGACCATTGCGTTCTTCAGCCAATCGAAGCATGCTTCTTGCTGTGAAATTCCCGAATTGCCCTCTAGGTGGTCCATCGTGCACCGTAAAAAATGCTGACATCATCCTGACGTCAGTATTGCATCGGTGGGTCAGTCTGCTGTTTTGATCGAATCGAACTGAACCGCTGAGCCAGTTTCTTGAACCGATTTGAACCGAACCAATTTTTTTTTTATTTTTTTGAAATTTGATTTCGGGCTCATTTGAAGTCCGTTTTGCTTGAAATTTATTTCATCTGAATCAAAAAAATAAGATCTTCATATTGGTAGCCTTCTTTCCTATATAAAATTAATAAAAATATTAATTTCTAATAAAATAGATTAATTTATTTTATAATTTAATACTTTTATTAGTATATTTTTATGACTTATCATACCTTCCAACTTAGTCATTGCTAGTCCTTTAGCAATGTTTTATTTAATATCATGTTTTAATAAGATTATCCATCACAAAGATAAAATCTAGGACTAAAGATCAAAAAGTTTAGAAAATACTGCTAACTAAGCATTGAGCTTCAGAAGCAAATTTTTCAGTCAATATAATTAAAAACTTTCTTAGAGTACATCAAAGATCTATAGCACTTGTGTTCGTGATGACTAACATTAGCATTTCAGTATTAAATTAAAAGAACAAAAGTATCTTCTCTTATCACCTATTTTGGTCAATTTTCTATACATTCTCAATTTTATACTCATGAATTATGGTAGCTTTTACACTGCTTTTCTTTTTTTTTTTTTTTTATTGTGCTGAGCATCCTGGCCTTTCCTTCATCATTTTACGTGAATTTTCACACTTGACCTAGGTTCAGAGATCCAGTTACTAGGCTTTGGGCAATCCACATATACTCTATCTTTTGCACTTTATTTATAGGTAGGTAGCTCTTTCCTTAAATTCAAGTTTCTTTAATTAGAATGTATATTAATTACCAATTTTCAGTGATAATTGAATCCTCAGTTGGCCTTATAATCAATACCTATTTTACCTTGTTAGTATGTATGTGCAATTTAGAAGTGCTAATAATCTTTTAATGACCTAAGTAGGCTGCTAAAAGTTGACCAACTAATCTACTTCTTTAACTTATTATATTCATTAGCAAATAATTCTATCTTTTATCAGTTATCCAGTTTATCTTGCTCAAGATTTTCTTCTTGACACATGGTTTTTTTTCTTTCTTTTTTTTTACTTATTCTATATTATCTTAAAGGAGAAAGAAAAATAAAGGATGTAATAAATGATAGGAAGGAATACACTTGATTTGGTTTAGTCTGATTCTTTAGAACTTTAAAATTTTGCTGGAGCTCTCATTGATTTATCTCTGCAAAATTGAAAATACACACCAAAGCAGTAAAAGAGCAACCATAAATTACTAAAAAATAAAAGAAAATAAATGATCAAATCTAAAAAAAAAGAAACAATCTATCTAGTAGTTCTGATTTATAGTCTTCAGCTTGACTTTCTTTGAGTTCTAAAGTGGATCAATCCTGCCACTTCAATTAGAATACTTTCATGTTTGATCGAGTCCTCTTTCAATTTGACATTGCTCACTTTTATAGTCTCAAATCTATTTTCTACAGAATTCTCATATAATGAATTATCAATAATATCAATTAGAAAATAAGTTTGATTATCATCAGTATGTTTAGTATTTTTGAAAATATTAAAAGTAACTTATTCATCTTGGATTCTAAGAATTAATTTTTCTTGTTGAACATCTATTAAAGCTCCTTCAGTAGCTAAAAAGGGTCTCCCTAAAATAAGGGGTACATCATAATCTTCTTCCATATCAAGAACAATAAAATCAATAGGAAAAATAAACTTGTTTACCTTTACCAAGACATCCTCCACTATACCTCTTGGATATTTAATGGATCTATCGGCTAATTGAAGAGTAATAGTGGTAGGCTTTGGTTCTCCTAGACCCAGCTTCCTGAAAATAGAAAAAGGCATGAGATTAATGCTTGCTCCTAAATCACATAAAACTTTATCAAAACTACAATCACCAATAATGCAGGGGATAGTAAAACTCCCTGGATCTTTTAGCTTCTGTGGTAATTTATTTTGAAGTATTGCTGAGCATTCTTCATTCAAATTTATTCTCTCATGCTCCTTTAGCTTTTTCTTATTTGTTAAGATTTCTTTGAGAAACTTGGCATACCTGGGCATTTGAGTAATAGCATCTACAAAAGGAATATTAATATGTAAATTCTTTAAAATTTTGAAAAAGTTAGAAAATTTCTTATCTGGATGCTGTATTTGTCTCTCTGGGAATGGTAGTGGTGGCACGTAGAGCTTCACATTTGGATCAATAAACCGTATACCTGGAGACCATCCATCTACTAGTTATTTTGGTGACTGATGAATTTTAGTTGATGGTTCCTTATTTGTAGTTGGCTCTTCAGTCTCATTCTTCTGATGTAGCTCCTCCAGCTTTGTACCACTTCTTAGGGTGATAGCATTGACTTGCTCCCTTGGATTGGTCTCTGTGTTGCTTGGCAAGGATCCCTAAGGTCTCTCGGAGATTATTTTAGCCATTTGACCTATTTGCATCTCCAAGTTTCGAATTGCTGCTGTTTGGTCCTGCCTAAGTTTGGCTTCCAAATTTTTTATAGTTGCTTCTTGGTTTTGCATAAATTTGACCATTAGCTCTTCCATGTTGGACTTCTTTTCAGGTATTTGGAATCTCGGGGGTGGATGTTGGGCTACATTTTGATTGCTCCATGAGAAATTTGGGTGCTGCCTTCACCCTTGATTGTATGTATTGGAGTAGGGATTATTTTGTTGCAGCCTGAAAAAATTACCAATATAATTAGCTATATCAATTATTTTAGCAAAAGGATTACCTGTCTGGCAATTGCTCGTATCATGTCCTCCTCCACATAGGTCATAAGTAATGCTCTGAATATGCATAGCTGTTTCCTTCAAGTTGTTGACTTTAGCTTTAAGGGATGTAATTTCAGCTAATAAGGTTGGCATGCAATCTACTCTCTGCACAGCTACTAGTCTTTTTGGCATCATGTCCTCTATTTGCCATTGATAGCTATTTGATGCCATCTCATCGATCAGATCGAATGCTTCTTCCTCCATTTTTTGATTAATGGTTCCTCCTGCTGCTGCATCAATCATAGAACGATTAGTAGGAGATAAACCATTATAGAAAGTTTATACTTGAAGCCATACGGATAGTTGATGATGTGGACATCTCCTCAATAGTTTCTTGAAATGCTCCCAAGTCTCATATAGTATCTCCATGTCCATCTACATAAAAGAAGTGATATCGTTGCACATCTTAGCAGCCTTGGAAGGTGAAAAGTACTTGGCTAAGAATTTTTCGGCTAGGACATTTTAAGTTGTGATAGAACTTGTAGGAAAAGAATGAAGCCAACTCTTAGCTTTGTCCCATAAAGAGAAAGAAAATAACCTTAATCTAATAGCATCATCCGACACCCCATTAATTTTAAAAGTATCACAAAGTTCAAAAAAATTAGAAATATAGGCATTCGGATCATCATGCACATGTCCACTAAATTGGATAGTTGATTGAATCATCTGGATCATCGTCGATTTTATTTCAAAGTTGTTTGCTCGTACAAGCGGTCTTCTGATGCTTGAAGCTGCATCGGCTACAGACAATGTAATATAATCATTTAATGGATGATGTACTGATCGAATAGCTTCATGCTATCCTTCGATCGTCATATCCAATCCTAGATTGATGTCGTTAGGATCTTCAGCTGTCATATTTCTTTCTTATTGTAGTCTTCTAATGGTCCTTTCAATTTCTAGATCTAAAGGTAGCAAGTTACTATGTCCAGTACGTGTCATGCAATGAATAATTTTTTTTTTAAATAATAAAAATAAAAAATAAATTTCTAAAGTAAAGCTAGGATCAAAATTTTAATATTATTTTAGACACAATCCCTAGGCAACGGTGCCAAAAACTTGATGCATGCTAATTTATAGCTATGGCAAGTGCACCAGTCGATCAAGTAATAAAGTGAATGAGTAGAGTATCATCCCTAGAGGATTGAAAAATAAGTACTGAAAAGCTCTTTCCTATGCTTTATTTAGAAGATCGATTTATGAGAATAAAAAATTAAAGAACAAAATAAAGAAATAATTAAATTTTTTTTGGAAATAGAGAGAGTGTAATTATTAGGGTTTTAAATTTAAGAGCAATGGGTTACTAAGGCAATTAGTTCACCAACTCAGTCAATACAATATTCAGGTTATTAGATTAATTTTATTTCATATGATGGTGGAGTCTCCTAATTTATTCACTACCCTTTGGTCCAGGCATAGCAAAACTATTAATATTTATTAATTATCCTTTGGTCCAGGTGTAATTTAAATAAATATTAATGCATTAAGTTTTGTGAAACCCTCTAATTAAAATACGCTGCATCCAAAGCACACTAAAATTTTCGCATGCATATGAATTCTAATTTGATTCATAATACAAGGTATATAATCAAGAAGCAATAACATAGATGTACTTGGTCTGTAACATCTATGTTCATCAGATCAATTAGAAGATGGTCAGTAATCTAAAAGCATTAAGATCAGATTTATATACTCCTCATGAATAAAATTTAAAAATAAATCATACTGAATATTGCATCAAAAGAGTGGCTACACCTTAGCCTTAGTAAAAAAATTTAGTTCATGATAATAAGTTCAAAAATAGCAAATAAAATAAAAAGTATAAAAAAATTAGACTGTTTGATTGCTGAAATTGATTGTCTCGTTGCTCTTGGTGTGGAGAAACTTGGCGAAGAAGAAGAGGCTCCTTGATCGATGTCTTAATTGTCCGAAGAAGAAAAGAAAAAATTACAAACCCTTCCTTTCTCTCTCAAAAATCTCTCTTCTCTTTCTACCTCTCTCTCTTTTTCTCTTTTTTTCTTTTTTTTTCTTTATTTCTCTGACTCTCTCCCTTTTTCTCTTTTTCTCTTTTTTTTTTCTGACTTCTCTCCTCTTCTTTTTCTATAGGCAAATACCAGGTTTTATAGGTCCAAGAGATTGATTTTTTCCCCCAAAATCCTTTAGAAATTAGGTTTAAGACTCCCAAACAACTCAAATTAAGGATCTGGAATGAATTCTGCCCATTAGATGTTGATCAAACGGTCCAAAAATCACTTAAAAACCCTTTAAAATATCCCAGATCAAGTTGGATTTCATATCCAGCCATTAGGATCAATTGCATTAGATTGAATCTGGAGCCGTCAGATCACGCATAGAAGAAGTTCTTCTGATCTTTAGTTTAATGTCGGGATGAATCTCAGTCGTTGGATCTCGATCGAAAGCTACGGATGCCGTCCATCAACACCTTTGTTTCGACCGTCCGATCAAGTTTCAGTGAAAGCCGCCTGTTGGATCAGACAAAATTCCTAAATTTTCCTCTGTAGACCACGCACGAGCCTAGTGTTGCATGGACCGCCGCATTCTTCAACCAATTGAAGCACGCTTCTTGCTATGAAATTTTCGAATTGCCCTCCAGATGGTCCATCGTGTGCTGCGAAAAATGCTGACCTCATCCTGACGTTAGCATTGCATCGATGGATCGATCTACTATTTTGATCGAACTGGGTCGAACTGCTAAGCCGATTTCCTGAATTGATTTGAACCGAACCAATTTTTTTTTTTTTGAAATTCAATTTCGGGCTCGTTTGAAGTCCGTTTACCTAAAATTTATTTCATCTGAATCAGAAAAATAAGGTCTTCACATTGGTGGCCTTCTTTTCTACATAAGATTAATAAAAGTATTAATTTTTAATAAAATAGATTAATTTATTTTATAATTTAATACTTTTATTAGTATATTTTTATCACTTATCAATAACCTATTCTACCAAGTATGGACTATATCTAACATGATCATGATCCATCTTACAGATTTAGATTATTTAGATCATGTAATCAAAGATTATGAAATATTAATTTAATAATTCTTATATTTTATTCTAACTTGAGCATAGATCGTATCTTTTCATAATCATGATCTATCTCTTTAGTTATAAATTATAAGAAATTTAACATTAAAGCATTAATAAGATTGGCATGCAGAAAAATAGATCAAGAAATTTTATTGATCAAATAAAAAGAAAAATAAGGTTTAATTACAAACTCTCATACTGAAGACTCCCTTACTCCCCAGAGACATGAGATCCTTAGCTACGTATGTTTAAAAATTCCTTCATAATTGTCATATTCAAGCTTCATAGATGGAAGAAAGAAAAAAAATAGAGAGAAGAAAATAGAATAATGGCTTGCTACTGCTCCTAAGACCTTCCTCTACTTCTGGCGTGAGCATGGTTTTTATAGAGGAGAAAATCAGGAGTTCTATGGTCTTTTTTGGAGTCTAATTCGAGTTTTGCTTGAATTATTTGAGTCTGTTGAATTCTAGCCATCAGATGGGCTTTTGGACCGCTTAATCGACCGTTGGATCGCTTAAAAAGGGCTGCTGAGAATCCTGATCGAGCCAGGATTTGCCTCTAGCCGTTGGATGCCGACTGGGGTTGACGGGAATCGCACCATCATGCAAAACCCCCTCTAACCCATCATGCACTATGATAGATTTTCTTGGACCCTTTAAGGGTCTAGGTCTATTAAGTTGGCTACTTGTCCACCGTGATCGGGTGGTGGCTAGCATCTGCCTGACATCATGAAAGAGGGGAAGTGGGCTGTGGGCTTCTTGGCTAGACCGCATGCTGGGTTGGCTGGCTGGTTGGTTCATGCGTCGGTCAGGCCGTTGGCACTGGGCCGTAGTTTGGCTGGATCGACCGGTTCAGTTGAATTTCTTTTCTTTGTTTAAATTTTTGGCTTCCATAATAATTTTAATTTAGCTCTGATTCAGGTAAAATTTGATCCATTTGAACCCATAAATCAAGCTCTTCACGTTGGTGGATTTCTTTCCTACAAAATATTAATAAAAATATTAATTTTTTCTAATTAACATTAAATATTAAACTATTTAATGCTTTTTATTAGTACTTTATGATAATTATCACATCCTCCAACTTAAGTTTTACTCGTCCTCAAGTAAGAAGAGAAAAATTAGAAATATGTACCCACTCAATAAGATATGAAAGTTTCTTCAGGTTATCTTAAAGTCAGTTGATACCTGGTTAGGGATTTAATAAATACATCATTGGATTATTAATTCTATCCCAAGTAATGGTTAAGTGAAGAACATAAAATTTTAGAGCTTTTTTTTGATCAATTTTTTATCTTTATTCTTTAAATCCTCTATCTTTAGTATGGACTAGATTTTTTTTTTTAATAGCTAGTGCAATGTTTTAACCTCTTAAGCTTTCTATCTGATCCTTGTAGTGAGCTTTGGATCAATGACTCCTAAATCAGTTGGCTTTAGGGCATTAGGTGTAGAATACCCACCGGGCTTACTAACTCGAGTCAAATAGGCTATAGATTAAAACTAACTATATAACAAGCTTTTTCACATTGCCCATTTTTTGACATGAATAATATTACTTAGGTAATGAAACCCGGTTACTCGGTGGGAGACCAATGTTTAGAACTTTTTTATTTTTCTCTCTATCTTTTATTATCATTTTTTTCACTTATAATCATATAAAGTAGATTCTTTATTGAATATAGGCTGGAAGAAGATTTTAGAATCACTCAAAAATTTATTCTATTCTAAACCTAACCATTTATTGGGTTTTCATAATAATTGGATTCTCAGTATTTTAAAAATTCTCTAAATCATTAATCAATCATCGATTAAAATGTCTGAAAAACTTTAAATCTAGATGAAATTAGGTACATAAAACTAATTAATACAATACTTAAGGACTTAAAAATTTTAATTTATTCTTCTCCCCCAACTTAATTTCCATTGTCCTCAATGGAGGAAAGAAAATAACAAGAAAAGAGTTCATCTGATTTAATATATTCTTGGCTCGGTGTGGATTTATTTGTTCTTCCAATATGGATTTGTAGTTCTCCCCTCAACTTATTCCTGAAAGAAAGGTAAACTAAAAAGAAAGAAAATATTAAATGCAAAAACCTGGGTTGCCTTCCAATAAGCGCTAAGTTTAATGTCTTCAGTCAGACTTTTCGAAAAGTTAATTAGAGTATATAGGTTCATAGAGAACCATGACTTCTTCATTAGGTTCAATTGGTAGTTCTAAAAATGGTTTTAGTCATTGTCCATTAACTTTAAAAGTAATACCATTACTTGGGTTTTCAATCTTTATGGCCCATATGAGAAGACTTTCTTGACCAAATATGGTCCAGTCCATCTAGATCTTAATTTTTCTGAAAATAGGTGTAGCCTAGAATTATATAAAAAAACTTTTTATCTAGGTGTGAAAGATTTTCTATTAATTACTTGATCATGAAAAGCTTTAGTTCTTTCTTTATAAATTTTTGAGTTTTTATAGGCTTCATTTCTTATTTTCTCTAGTTCATTAATCTATAATTTCCTCAAACCTCTGGCTGCATCTAAATCCATGTTTAATTGTTTAATGGCCCACATTGTCTTATGTTCCAATTCTATCGGCAAGTGACATGCTTTACCAAATACAAGCCTATATGGAGACATTCTTAAGTTGGTCTTGAAAGCTGTGCAATATGCCCAAAGTGCATTTATGAGCTTCAAAGACTAGTCTTTTCTATTTGCATTTACTATCTTTTTTAAAATTAGCTTTATTTGATGATTAGACATTTCAACTTGCCTACTCATCTGCGAGTGATAAGGTGTGGCCAGCTTGTGGATAATGTTATATTTCTTTATCAGTGATGCAAAAGATTGATAGTAAAAGTGTATTCTACAATTACTAATGGTGGCTCTAGGGGTACCAAATCGAAATAAGATATTTTCTTTAAGAAATTTTATAACAATTCTACTATCATTGGTTTTGCATGGTGTTGCCTCTACCCACTTAGATACATAGTCTACGGCTACTAAGATATACTCATTTCCAAAAGATTTTGGAAATGGTCCCATGAAATTTATTCCCCATACATCAAAGATTTCAACAATTAAGATGGGATTCATAGACATCATATCTTTCTTGGTAATTCATCCTATTTGTTGACACCTAGCACAACTTTTGTAATATTCATGGGCATCTTTAAATAGGTTAGGCCAATAGAATCCATATTGGAGCACTTTTGCCACTCTCTTATTGGCACTGAAATGACCTCCACAAGCTTGGTCATGGCAAAAGGATAAAATACTTGAAGGGAAATCCTGATTTTCCGGTCCAGGTTCGTCCAGATCTGATCAGATCAAGAGATATATTTCAAAAATTTTTCTCTTGATCCCAATCAGATCTTGATATATTTCAGATCTGATTCTTATTATTTTAATAAATAAAATAAAATAAGATAAATTAAATCAAATTTAATTTACCTGATTTGGGTAATCCTATTACCCTGTAGATGATCCTGATTGCAGCGGAAGGTTCTGGATCTAGCCACGCAAGCGTCTGGCCTCTACCAGTATCCACTCGGGTTGGATCTGGAGATCCTCTTCTTCTCTATCATGCCTCCAAAAATTAGATCTGGATCTGATCTGGAGGATCTTCAAAACTCCTTTTGAAGATCAACAGTCGTCCTTTGCAGCAGTGCAGCCTTCTTCTTTTGATCGTCTTTCTTTTGATCTGGAATGCACCAACCTAAGTCCAAAACTCTTTTGGACGTGGAGAGGAGAAGGAGGAGAAGTTTTGGGCGTGGAGGAAGAGGGGAGAGGCAGCCTTGGGCATGGGAAATCTCTATTGAATTTCGTTGGAATCTGAGTTGGGCGCAGGGTCTTATTTATAGACTAAGCGTGATCCAACTCCTCTTCCTCTCAACCAATCACAACCCTTTGTGAAATCAGATCTAAATCTGATTGGTTGGAATAGAGACCCCTGGATTCCTCCTTAGAGGGCGCCTAAGACCAGTCAAACTGGATTCTTAGTAGAACTCTGATTGGAATCCAAAAAGGAGATGGAGTCCTTGTCCAACAAGGACTCCTAGGCGCCTCCTACTTGGGCTCACGCCATCCTTGGCGTGCACCCTTCTCCTTGCCAAGTTCTGGCAGGGGGACAGGCCCCCACCAGCTCTCCAATAAGTGCATGACATGTGGTCAAAAGTCAAAAGGTCAATGGTCAACGTTTGACCAGTCAAAGGTAGACTTTTGACCAAAGTCAAAGAACAAGAAATGGCAGGTGACCAAAAATGGCAGGTAATGTCTTACAAATAAGACAACCTATTCTGACTTGGACAACCTTCTGTCAGACCATATGAAGGCCTCTGTTTGAGCACAAACTCCTTTGGCTCAGACAGAATAACTTATTTGTGATAGTAGAAGAAGAACGTTAGGTTCAATCGAGTGCTGGCACGATTTCCTTGAACCTAATTGAATCTCATTCAGATCAATTGAACTAGATCAGTTCAATTGATGATCACCAGATACAAACCCTTATTTGTGTGATCCAGTTAGGTTCAGTTCTGTATGGTAATGGGATATGTCATGATCTCTATCATAGACATCATCGAAACTCCTTTCGATGGATCAGAACTCTTCTGATTCGAACAGCTAGAATGATCGATCATCTAAATCATTCTAATTGCTCCCAAAATCCACCAGTGACACCTAGCAGTATATGGTGGCAATCCATCAGAGCTGAAATGCGAACCTCTTGGTGCAGCTACCTGTGTGATTAAGTTCTTCTATCTTGAGCCCCGATCAGATTAGGGTTAAGGTAAACTCGTCAAACCCTAGTCTCTGTCATATGATATAATCATTCGATTCGAGTCCAATGTGAAAATCTAAATAGAAACTCTTTCTATTATTTCACTCTGCCATGGCCATGGGCTTCAGGACTTGATTCTCATGATAATCATAGGGCTGCTCCTCTACCACCGAGGTAGATAGATCCCATCTTGATGCAATCCAGTTCCTACAATGAACATGCTATAGCCAACATACACCTCAGGGTTCCATATGGCTAGGAGATCGAGTAATGGTGTAGTCAAACTATAACACCCTCAAGGTGAACTGCCGATGCATCTCAGGTCAAAGAACCAAACACACTACTGTAGCATCAAGTTAGTCATTGACGAGAAGGTAGACTTCCTAATGACTACTCGAGGTGGTCACGCTCAGTGCCCTCGTTCTCTAACGAGTATCTGTACTCTCACTCCGGTGTCTCCACACCGTAGACTCAAGACTGATCTACTAAAGAGAAGCGATCATACACCAACCTTTCGGATCAATCACCATCCTCATGATGATCCTATGGTCGGGAGCTGTTTATGAGTTAATAATGATTATTCATGTCTTAAATTTTCAACTCTTGAAAATATGAATTATCATTACCATTAACTCAAAGGATGTATCACAGACACTAAATACATAGGTGTGATAGAAAATAACACATTTTATTGATTATAGTCAAAATTACAATTTTGCCCCTAGAAGTGTATTACAAGTGTCAGCCAATTCTGGCTTCTAGGGCACATATATCTAACAATACTAACTTCTTCGTCTGGGATACATCTCCTTATAATTTGATCAGGACATTGTTTGAATTAATATGGATCATCCCTAATAAAATATTTTACTTGGAAGTAAAATTTGTTCTTATCCTAAGTTGTCCAGTACATGGGAATCTTACCAGTAACTAGATAATTTACTATATCAGCATACCAAGGCTCAATGGTTATCGATATAAGTTATTCGTCAGAGGACTCATTAATAGGTAGTTCCTCAGTTGGTGTAATTGCTAATCGAGCTAGATGATCTGCCACTATATTTTTGGTACCTTTTCTATCTTTTATCTCTAGGTCAAATTCTTGCAAAAGAAGGATCCATCTGATTAAGCATTCCTTGGCATCCTTTTTCGAAAGAAGGTGTCTAATGGTAGAATGATCTATGTAGATAATCACATGAGAACCCACTAAGTAGGACCTAAATTTTTTTAAGCAAATGCTACTTCTAAAAATTCTTTCTTAGTAGTTGAATAATTTAGCTGTGTATCATTTAAAATTCTACTAGCATAATAAATCACTCGTGGTAACTTATCAATTCTTTGACCTAGGATAGCTCCTATGGCCGATCTGATGCATTACACATGAGCACAAAAGGTTGAGTCTATATTGGTGGGTGAATAATTAGGTCCAAGGTCAATTCCTTCTTTAAGTATTTAAAGGACTCGAGGCATTTAGGTGTAAAATCAAATTTAACATCTTTAGTTAACAAGCTAGTTAATGGTCAAGCCACTTTGCTAAAGTTTTTGATAAATCATCTATAAAAATCAGCATGTCCGAGGAAAGAGTGAATTTCTTTTACTGATTTTGGTGGTGGAAGATTTTCAATTAAATCTACCTTGGCTTTATCCACTTCTATGCCCCTCTTTGAAATTATATGACTAAGGACTATACCCTCTCTAACCATGAATTGACATTTTTTTCAGTTTAAAACTAGATGTTTCTCCTTACATCATTCTAAAACTAATCTAAGATGATGTAGATATTTCGAGAAGGTAGCTCCAAAAATGAAAAAGTCATCCATGAAAATTTCTAAGAACCATTCTACCATATCAAGGAAGATGCTAATCATGAATCTTTGGAATGTAGATGGGGCATTACATAATCCAAAAGGCATGCGTCTATAAGCGAAGGTTCCAAATGGACAGGTAAATGTTGTCTTCTCTTGATCTTCTGGAGCTATAGGCATTTGATTATAACCAGAGTATCCATCTAGAAAATAATAAAAATCATGCCCTGCTAATCATTCTAACATTTGATCTATAAAGGGCAAAAGAAAGTGGTCATTTCGAATAGCTGCATTTAATTTTCTGTAGTCAATATAGACCCTCCATCCGATTTGAATTATGGTTGGTACTAGCTCATTATTATCATTTTGTATTACAGTAACTCCTAACTTTTTGAGTACTACTTGAACTTGGCTCACCCAAGAACTATCTAAAATTGGATCTATTATTCCATTGTCAAGAAGTTTTATTATTTCATTTTTCACAACTTCTTTCATAGCTAGGTTAAGTCTCCTTTAGGGGTCTCTTTTTGGCTTAGCTTCTTCTAATTGGTGGATTCTTTGTTGAACAATTGAGGGGCTAATCCCTTTTAAATCTACCATAGTCTATCATAATGCTTCTTTATTTTCTTTAAGGATGGTCTATAATTCTTCCTCTTGTATAGGGTCTAAGTCTGCAGAAATGATTACCGATAGTATTTCTGATGGACCTAGATAGGCATATTTTAGGTGCTTAGGGAGAGATTTGAATTCTAATTTGGGTGCTTCCTCCAAAGATGGTTTGGGTGGTGGTTTAAACATTATCTCAAGTGGTTCGATTGGAGGCTCCCATCTCGACTCCATCCTATAATTATTAATTAATAAGAGTTCATTAAACTCTTCATCTCCTTGGTCCATTCGAATTTCATGATCAAACTCTTTATCACTCAGGTCAATGGGCTCATAGGTATTTTCTTGAATCCAGTTCACATCGCTTGTCTCTTTAATTTTATTTAGATGAAAAATATTCAACTCTATAGACATGTTGCCAAAGGTGAGTTTCATCAGTCCATTTCGGCAATTGATTTGTGCAT
Organism: Cocos nucifera; assembly: GCA_006176705.1. Taxonomy (NCBI): domain Eukaryota; kingdom Viridiplantae; phylum Streptophyta; class Magnoliopsida; order Arecales; family Arecaceae; genus Cocos; species Cocos nucifera. Next base: position 31,131 of record QRFJ01004706.1, on the reverse strand, counting down.
TGGCTATGGCTAAAAATGGTCTACCTAATATAACTGAGATGTGATCCTTCGGGTTTGTGATAAGTTCAGTTTCCAGGATGACGAAGTCTATAGGATAGATAAAATCACTAACCTTAATCAATACATCCTCTACTATATCCTTTGGAACTTTTAAGAATCGATTTGCTAATTGTAAGGTCATTTCTATGGGTTTTAGCTCTCCTAATCCTAATTGCTTGTATATTGAATATGGTAGAATGTTAACACTTGCCCCTAAATCTAAGAGAGCCTTATTAATATGGGTTTCTCCCACAATGCATGAAATAGTGGGAGATCCTAGATCTTTGTATTTTACTAGCATATGATTTGATAGATAAAAACTCACACTTGCTGCTAGGAAAGCTCTTTTAGGAACATTAGTAGTCTTCTTTTTGGTGCATAGATCCTTAAAGAATTTAGCATAGATTGGAACCTACTGGATGATATCTAGTAAAGGGGTGTTCACTTTTACCTGCTTGAAGACCTCTAAGATTTTGTCCAATTTGGCTAAGTTTCGATTGGGCTTCAGTCTATTTGGGAATGGAGCTGTAACATTAGTAGTTGGTCTATCAGATTTAGGTATGGGCTCAGTTGGTGCATTAAGATTTTCATTAGATTCAGATGTTTCAAGTTCCTTGTACTGGCTTAGGTCAGAACTTAGTTTAGGTAGCGGTTCTTCTATGTCTTCCTCTAATTCAGGTGTGCCTACCAAGTTATTTATTTGCCTCCCAGATCTTAATGTGTGAATGGTACTTAATTGGTTGATCTGGGGTCCTTGTTATGGTCTCTGGTTGTTTTGGATTTTGGGGTTAGATTCAGGTTGGCTTGGTAGTTTATCCTTTTCTCTTTCACTATGAGCTGAAGCTAACTGACCCAACTGCATTTCTAGATGGGCAATAGCTTGAGAGATTGAATTTATGGCTTGAGAATTAGAGTTTATAAGTTGATTCATATTTTACATGAATTTATGAAGGGTAGATGAGTTATCAGTAGATAATTTTATCAATATTTCTAGGCTTTTTTCAAGAGAATCTAATTTCCTTTCATTATTATTAAAGCTTGGTGGATTATTTAGCATAGGATTAGACCTTGGATTTGATTGGTTGATGCTAGGACCGCCTACATTCAAACATTATGACCATGAAAATTGGGATGGTTTCTTCATCTTGGATTACAAGTAGATGCATAGGGGTTATTATTTGATCTTTGGTATGCTGCATTCACCTATGCATAATCATTATTAGTCTGATTTATCAGGAGGAGATATTTTTCTATGACATGGTCTGGTGCACTGCATTCGTTACACATAGATGCAGATACTTGATTTATATTAGTTGATCTCTTTAATTCTAAGGCCTCAAATTTTCGTTGCAATGTGGCAATTTTGACTTCTAAAGCTAGGATTGATGGAACTGGATGTATACCACCTCTTGTTGGCGTAGGTTCCCTAGTTACCTCCAATTGCAAACTCTTTTCTGCTAGATCTTCTAAAACTTGCCAGGCCTCATTGGCTTCTTTATATATGAATTGGCCCCAACACATCGACTCTAGCATGGTTCTTGAATTTGGTTCTAGACCTATATAAATTATTTAACACAACCTTTAGATTTCTATCCCATGATGTGGGCATTAGCTTAAGAGGTTCTTAAAATGGTCTAGACATTTTCAAAATGATTCATCCTCTAACTAGTAGAATTGGTTAATTTTATTTTTAATTTTGCTATTTTATGATGAGGGAAGAATTTTTTTAAGAATACTTTGACAAAGCTATCCCATGTAGTGATCGAGTGGTTGGGCAGACTATATAGCCTTTTTTTGCATTTTTCTTAAGGGCAAAATTAATTAGTCTTAGTTTAATAGCATCCTCTGAGAGCTAGTGTATTCTCATGGTATCACATACTTCCTCAAATTCTCTAATGAAAATATATGCATCTTTTATCCTGATGAATTTAGGGAGCATGTTGATGATTTGAGGTTTAATCTCAAAATTGGGTGCATTGGTCTGGGGTAATCGAATAAAAGATAGTTGGGCTAAGTCCACAGGATAGCAAAGGTCCATTAGGATCCGAGGTTCTTGATCTATCTTACTCATTGTGGACTCAGCAATTTCTTGGATTAAGGTAAGATTTAGATCTATTCTTACTAACCGATCAGATTTTCTTTTCCAAGATGCTATTTTATAATTTTATTTATTATTATTTTTTTATTTTTTTATATAGATATTTTTTTAATTAATTATTTTTTTTAGAGAGATGAGAGAAAAGAAAGAAAATGGGTCTAAAGATGAGTCCTAAGGAGTCCTAAATTTAGAGATGAAAGAGAGAAGAGTACTATAATTAGGTTTGAATTTAGTGTTAATTGTAATTAAGTTAAGCAAGCACAGACTCTCTATCCTAGGTTAACCTAAATCTAGATAGCTCCTAATTATTCCAAGATCATCTTTGAGCACTCCAAGCTCAAAATTGGCTAACCGATTTAGCCAGATAAATGTAAGATGTGGAAAGTTTTCTGCTCATTGTTTTTTTTAGACACCAATTGAGTTGGTCAAATTAGACAATGGAATCAATTGAAAACTACAATCTTTGAATTACTTGCCTTAGACATCGAGCAATTAACCAACCCAAACCTGGTTCAACTCTAGAGTTTTCTTATTCTATTAAGCTCGAATATCCTTAGAAGCTAACATCTAATTTATTTTAAATTAAGATCTAGGTTAATGCAATATGAAGGGTGGTGGTTTGTAAGCTAAGAAAGAATGATGAAATCCCCATCTTATCTTATTTAATGGATTGTGCCCTTAAAGTATATTATAAATATGCAATGCAAATCAAACAAGATGTCGAAACATGTTAAAAAATTAAGTTTATCTAATATTTGAGGTTATGCTTAACTAATTAAGTGTTATGAGATGTCAGTGAATTTTTAGGGTTTAAAGTTTTATCTTTTTATAGGTATTTTCTTTTAGGTTTTGATTTATTTGGTTTTGCAAAAGAAAGTAAATACAAGTGATAAAGTCTCAAGAAGCAATAAATTAATCTAAACTATAGAAAGCAAGAAAGCAGTTCTGACAGGCAGTAATAAATTAAATAAAATTAAAGAGCAATAAAAATAATTTTTTAAAAAATTTTATTTATTTATTTAATTTTTTTATCAACTATGCTAAGATCTTCGACAACGGTGCCAAAAATTTGATGCTTGTCGTTTAAAGTAATAAATAAAAATTAAACCTAACTTACTATAGGTTAGAGTAATAGTGAGTCAGGTGTCGATTTCCTCGGAGATCGAGGATAGTTAATTAAAAAAATAAAGAAGATTGTTTGATTGATTTTTGAAATTCTTAAAGTAGAAGAAAATTAGTAGAAAAAGTAGTTTTTAAAAAATTAATCAAGGAGAGAAAATTGTCTCATGTTTCAGTTCCATCTTTAGTATTAAAGTTTACAATTGATTACGGAATCTTTTTATTATGGACATGCAATCTTATATTTATTTCTTTGACCTAATTCTAATATAACCTATTCTTCCAAGCTGGACCATATCTAACATGGTCATGATCTATCTTATAAACATAGATTATTTAGATCATACAATCAAAGATCATCAAATACTAATTTAATAATTTTTATAATTTATTCTAACTTGAGCATAGACCGTATCTTTCTAAGATCATGATCTATCTCTTTAGTTATAAATTGTAAGAAATTTAACATTAAAGCATTAATAAGATTGGCATGTAGAAAAATAGATAAAAAAATTTTATTGCTCAAAGAACAAAAAACAAGATTTAATTATAATTTCTCATATTGAAGACTTTTCTTACTCTTCAGAGACATGAGATCCTTAGCCATGCATGCTTAAAAATTCCTCCACAATTATCATATTCAAGCTTCTTGAATGGAAGAAAGAAAAATGAAGAAAAGGAGAAAAGTAAATAGAATAATGGCTTGCTGCTGCTCCCAGGATCTCCCTCTACCTCTAGCATGAGCATGGTTTTTATAGAAGGGAAAATCAGGAGTTCTATGGTCTTCTTCGAAGTCTAATTCGAGTTTTTCTTGAATTATTTGAGTCTGTTGAATTTTGACCGTCAGATAGGCTTTTGGACCACTTAATCAACTGTTGGATCACTTAAAAAGGGCTGCTGGGAATCCTGATCAAATTGGGATTTGCCTCTAACTGTTGGATGCCGACCGAGGTTGATGGGAGTCGCACAATCATGCAAAACCCCCTCCAACCCATCATGCACCGCGATAGATTTTCTTGGGTCCTTTAAGGGTCCAGGTCTATTGAGTTGGCCGCCGGTCCACCATGGACCGGGCGGTGGCTGGCATCTGCCTAACGTCATGGAAGAGGGGAAGTAGGCTGCGGGCTTCTTGGCTGGACCGTGCACTTGGTTGGCTGGCTAGTTGGTTCGTGTGGCGGTCAGGCTGCTAACACTGGGCCATGGTCTAGTTGGATTGCCGGTTCAGCTGAATTTTTTTTCTTTATTTAAATTTTTGGCTTCTACAATAATTTCAATTTAGCTCCAATTTGCATGAAATTTAATCTATTTGAACCCATAAATCGAGCTCTTCATGTTGGTGGATTTCTTTCCTATAAACATTAATAAAAGTATCAATTCTTTTAAATTAATATTAAATATTAAACTATTTAATATTTTTTATTAGTAATTTATAATAATTATCACTTTGTCTCAAGGTTGGCCGAACATTGCATGCCCTTCTTCCAAGTGCTCAAGCAACCAAAGAACTTCTGCTGGACTCTTGAATGTCAATAAGTCTTTAAAAAATTGAAAAACTATATGAGCTCACCTCCTCTCCTTGTCGAGCCCAAATCTGATGAAGAATTATTCTTATACTTGGCCTTGTCTCCCGCTACCATTGGAGCTATCTTGATCAAGGAAGAAGCAAATATTTAGAAGCTGATCTACTATATAAGCTGAGTCCTAAGGGATGCAAAAATAAGATATACAAAATTAGAAAAGCTAATATATGCTCTATTGCTTACAGCCAGGAAGCTTCGATCTTATTTTCAAAAGCATACAGTCACGCTTCTCACTGATCAGCCCATCAAAGTTGTTCTTTACCAGTCTGATACCTTTGAAAGAATAGCAAAGTGGGCAATTGAGCTCACCGAGTTGGACATTAATTTTCAATCTCGATCATTTATTAAAGCTCAGATATTAGCCGACTTCATAGTAGAATGCACCATTTTGGATACCGCTAAAATCTGAATAGCAAGAAGTCTATACTTCTAGTTTACAACCTAATTTTCTTGAAGCAAAAATAGATCTTCCTGAAGATTTCTAGGCCCTATATATTGATGGTTCATCCAATGCCTCTATGATAGGCACCAGCTTGATTCTAATCAATCTAGAAGGGATTATCACTGAATATATGCTATGCTTTGAATTCTCTACAATAAATAATGGAGTAGAATATGAAGCTCTGATCGTGGGATTGAGAATAACTAAAGAATTAGAAGAAGACCATATGAAAGTTTATAGTGATTCTCAACTGGTAGTGGGGCAAGTTAATAGCAACTATGAAGCTTTGAAGGAAAGCATGAAGAGTACTTGGAAAAAGTAAGAAATCTATTTTTAGCCTTTAGTAGCTTTGACATTCAGTAGATCCTCAGAGTAGAAAATATTAGGACTGACCTTCTCTCCAAATTAGCTACTTTTGCTCTAAGAGAATTTTTGAAAGAGGTTTTCTTTGAGGTTTTGCAGCACTCAAGCTCGGAGGAATCTCAGACTATAATATAGGTCGACCATGAGCCCAGCTCAATCAATCCACCTATTTTATAACTTAAAGATGGTACACTCCCTAAAGATCTAAAGAAAGCTTGGAAGCTAAGAAATCAAGCCTCTCAATATATTTTATATGAGAATAAGCTATACAAAAGGTCATATTTGTTAGATATATGGGTGCCCTAGAAGCCAGAATTGGCTGACACTTGTAATACACTTCTAGGGGCAATATTATAATTTTGATTATAAATAATAAAATAAGTTATTTTCTATCACATAGGCATATTTAGTCTGTGATACATTCTTTGAGTTAATGATAATGATAATTCTTATTTTCAAGAGTTGAAAATTTAAGACAAAAATTTTCATTATTAACTCATAAAATGCTCCTGACCATAGGGTCATCATGAGGATGGTGATTGATCCAGAAGATTAGTGTACAATCACTTCTTTATAGTAGGTGAGTCTTGAGTCTATGGTGTAGAGACATCAGAGTGAGAGTATAGGTACTCATTAGAGAACGAGGGCACTAAGCATGACCACCTCGAGTAGTCATAAGAAAATCTATCTTCTCATCGATGACTGACTCGAAGCTGTAGTGGTGTGTCTGGTTCTTTGACCTGAGGTGCATCGGTAGTTCACCTTGAGGGTGTTATAGTTTGACTATACCATGACTCGGTCTCCTAGCCATTCGGAACCCTGAGGTGTATGTTGGCTATAGCATGTTCATTGTAGGAATTGGATTGCACCAAGATAGAATCTATCTACCTCGGTGGATGAGGAGCAGCCCTATGATGATCATGAGAATCAAGCCCATAAGCCAATGGTCATGGCAGAGTGTGAAATAATAGAAAGAGTTTCTATTAAGATTTTCATATCAGACTTGAATTGAATAATTAAATCATATGATAAAAATTAGGGTTTGACGAGTTCACCTTAACCCTAATCTGATCGGGGCTCAAGATAGAAGAACTTAATCATACAACTAGCTGCACCAAAAGATTCATCTTTAGTTTTGATGGATTGCCACCATATACTACTAGGTGTCATTGGTGGATTTTGGGAGCAATTAGAATAATTTAGATGATCGATCATTCTAAGTTGTCTGAATCAATAGAGTTCTGATCCATCAAAAGGAGTTTTGATGATGTTGATGATGGAGATCACTATATATCCCATTACCATATAGAACTGAACCTAATTGGGCCACACAAATAAGGGTTTAGATCTGGATATCATCAATTGGACTAACCGAGTTCAATTGATTTGAATTAGATTCAATTAGGTTCAAGAAAATCATGCTAGCACACGATTGAACCTAACATTCTTCTTTTTCTATCATTAAAAGTTATCTCGACTGAGCCAAATAAATTTATGCTTACTTAGGTACCTTCACCTGGTCTGACTGGAGCTTGTCCAAGTTAGAAAAGGGTTGTCTTAATTTATGAGATAAATTTAAGACAACACCTACCATTTTCCATCACCTGCTAATTCTTGTCCATTGATTTTGATCAAACGTTGACCTTTGACCCTTGGACATCTACCCATGTGTCATGCACTTATTGAAAAGTAGATGGGGGCTTGTCTCCTCTCTAAAAATTGGAAAGAAGGCGGTGCACGCCTAGGATGGCATGCGCCCATGAATAGGGACGCCTGGAGTCCCATATGGATGGGACTTCAGGTTACTTCTTGGATACAAACTAGGTGACCCTCATCTATAGACTTTGACCAGTCTTAGGTGCTACCTTAGGATGAATCTATGGGTCTCTCATCTAATTGAATCAGGTGATGTCATCCCACCAATCAAATTTAGATCTGATTAAACGAAGCAATGTGATTGGCCGGGGTGATGTGGCACTGCATGGCATAGTAGGGTCTATATAAAGACCTATCTGCACCCACTTTTTCAAGAGTTTCTCTTAGCCCATGCCCCAAGGCTGCTCCTCTCCCTCCATGCCACCTTTCTGATCCTCTCTCTCCTCTCCTCACCCAAGGTAGTTGGGCTTCAGATTAGTGCGAGTCAGGCAAGAAAAGACTGACGAAAAAGGAAGAAGGCATCACTACTGTAGAGACGACGGGTGATCTTCAGAAGGAGTTTTGAAGATCCTCCAAATCAGATTCAGATCTAATTTTTAGAGAAAAAAAGGAGAAGCAGAAGATCTCCAGATCCAACCTGAGTAGATACTGGTAGAGGTCAGGCGCTTGCATGGCTAGATCCAGAATCTTAGGGCTTCAGTAGGATCATCAATGGATAATCAGATTACCTAGAATCAAGGTAAAATTAATTTAATTTAATTTAATTTAATTTTTTTATTTATAAAATTTTATAAAATTAGATCTAAAAAGTATCAGATCTGATTAGGATCTAAGAGGTGATTTTTAAAATATGCCTCTCAATTCAGTCAAATCTGAACGAACCAGATCCCGAGAAATCAGGATTTTCCTTCGACTGGTATCAGAGCCAGGTTCTTATTAAATTTATTTAGATCTAATTTAATCTAATAAATTTATGATTTTAGATATCACATGAGATGTGATTAGATTTGAAATTAAAAAATTAAAAAATTTAAATTAATTTATCTAGATCTAATATGTATAAGATACATAACTAGACTAGGAATAGAATTATTCTATGTGTAGTCTAGTATAATCATAATTTTTATTTGATTAAATATGATTTTAAAATTTATTTATTTACTATTTTTTAATCTTATAAATATTATAATTAAATTTAAAAATAAAAAATAAATTAAATTTAATTTATTCATATGAGATATGATAGTTGCATGTTTAGACTAGCTGTAGAATAGTTCTACAATAGGATCTAGATTAAATTTTATTTGATAAGATCAAATTTAAATTTATTTTTTTAGATGATTATGAGATAATTTAGATCTAAAAAATATGCATGCATGATACATGAGATATATGCAAAACATGTTTTAATTAGATCAATTTTCTTATATGAGATATATGCTTAGATCTAATTAGTTTTTGTAGATTAGTTGTATTTCTGATTAATGCATTCCCCTTGGCCGTCCGATCATAAGAACAAAGTAGGGCTTAAAGACCCTCTCCTTCCATTCGATGGGATATTCTTATGATGTGTAGGGGTGCTGCGTGTTCGTCCTTAATCAAAAATTAAAAATTTACTTTCTACAAAATTCTAGATCCTGAAATCCTAGGATCTTATTTGCATTTTTTATTTTTGAACCCTAAACTTAATTAAGAATTAAGATTATGAAATCTATTAGATCTAAAATTAAAAATTTTTAGATCTAAGATATGTTCATAAAATTAGGTTCGGACTTGCGTAGCTCAATTAGGTCTAGCGGTTGATCAAATCGAATCAAGAGTTGGTTAGATGGGATCAATAATGCTTATATTGACCAGCCTAATAGGATTAAGTCTGGGTCAAGATTGAGTCACATGAGTGATAGATCAAGCTAAGATCTAATTAGGCTCAGTGGTTAGAGTTTGGATTGTAGGCTAATCCGATTGGTTCTGGTTCAATAATTTGGTGTCTAAGGTAAGTTTGGCAGATACAACTGACTGATTTTTAATTGGGAGCTACTCGACTCGAATACATTTTTATCGAGTTAATGGCATATTCCTTCCACCGATCTCACTTATCTGACCATGTTTGTTGACTCAATTCTGATCTGAGGTGGTCAATAATTCGAGCTAAACCATGCCACTAGATTAGTCATAATAGTTATGACTATGTCAAGTCTAGTTTAATGAGACCTAAATCAAATCTCCCTAAGAAAAGATTAAATCTAAGGTCTTCCACCAATGTAGATGTACGGGCCCTTTTCGAGGTTGATTGTTCTCGGCTAGTTACAGTGGCTCAGTTGCACCGAGAAAATGCAATCATGTCTATTAGGCATTGGATGCTACAGGCTAGAGGATGAATTGGGCTCAATATTTTGGATACGATGAGAGATCTAATTAGAAATCCAATCTGTGCAAATGGTGGGTCTGACTTTACTAAGGAGTGGATCAATATTCCAAATATGATGAGATTCATGAATTAGAGATCATGTTTGGGTGCATCATGATTAGAGAATCATTGAACAAGAGTTGTTCACTCATTGGCTAATCCATCACCAATAACTATTAGGTGAGGTGATGAGTTAGTCGGTGGGATCGCACCACCCACTAGAAATCAGTAATCATGGAGATTTTCGTATCTCTATAGAGAAAGTGTAAGGATCTGAGAAAATAGTGGGAGCTAATTTGTTTAAAAATAAAATCTCTAAATAAATTAGTTAAGTCTTAATTATAGTATCTAACTAGAAACTTTGACTCTCTATAGAAAAATGTCTGCATCAAATCCACTAGTACAAATCCTGGACACCCATAGACTGATCGGACCAAATTACAAGGATTGACTTTGAAACTTCAAAATCATTTTGGATTTCGAGAAGTTAACTCATGTATTGGATCAGGACCCTTTCACCTTACCAGCTCGTCCATCCGTTGAGCAGAGAGCATCTCTGGATAAGTGGATAGACGATGATAACAAGGCCAGATACTACATGTTGGGCTCGATGTCTGATGAACTTCAATACCAATATGAAGATATCAGGACTGCTCGTCAAATGTTGGCTCACCTATAGGAGATGTTTTGTGAACAAAGTTGCGCAGCCAAGTATCAAGTCACTAAACGACTGTTTAAGGCTAAGAGACGTGATGGACAATCAGTCCAAGATCATTATCTGATGGTGATCAAGGACATGGAAGTGCTTGAGAAGCTCAGAGTGAGGTTGGACTTGGATCTACAAAATGATATAATTTTGCAATCCTAGATTGATGCATATGGGCAGTTCATCATGAACTACCATATGCATAAACTTCAAAATTTCTTGGCCGAACTTATGAACATACTGGTTACTACTGAGCTTTCCATGAAAGGTTCTAAAGGCTCAGTGCTTTCTATAAAATGGACTTCTTTCAAAAGAAAGTCTTTTGAAAAGAAGAAGTCTGTGAAAAAGCAGAAGATGGAAGAAAAAAAAAAGAAAAAGGCAGAGCTGACGAAGAAGACTGCAGACAAAGAAAAATATTTCCATTGCAACAATGATGGCCATTGGAAGCGGAACTATCTTACTTACCTGGCAATCCTAAAGAAGGAGGCAGGTCCTTCTAGAGGTATGCTCGTTATTGAGTCTGACCTTACGATTTCTTTTGCATCCAGTTGGGTGCTTGACTCTAGTTCTAGTGCTCACTTGTGCACTTCTATGTAGGGTCTTGAGGATAGTAGGAGGCTGAGGGATGGTGAGATGATCCTGCACGTTAGAAATAGAGCAAGAGTTGCTACCATGACTGTAGGAATATACTCTCTTCGACTATTATCTGGTTTAGACTTAGTATTAAAAGATTGTTATTATGTGCCTGCAGCAAGCAGAAATTTGATTTCTATTTCTTGCCTTGCATTAGTACATACTGATGTGTGCGGCCCATTTGATGTGCCGGCTAGAGGCAACTTAGTCTACTTCATAACCTTTACTGATGATTTATCTAGATATAGGTATATGTATCTTATGAAACACAAGTCTGAAGCCTTTGAGAAGTTCAAGGTGTTCAGACATGAAGTAAAAAAGCAAATTGAAAAATTCATTAAGATTCTTCGATCAGATCGAGGAGGTGAATACCTTAGTCGGGAATTCCTAGACTATCTCAAGAAAAATAGCATAATCTCTCAATGGACTCTACCAGGAACATCTCAACTCAATGGAGTTTCAGAACAGAGAAACCGGATCCTATTAGATATGGCCTGATCCATGATGAGCTTCACATACCTCCCTGATTTTCTTTGGGGATACTGTTTGTTAATTGCAATATACTTACTACCTAGGGTTCCTTCTAAAACTGTTTCTACCACACCGTATGAGCTATGGCATAGTAAGAAACCAAGTCTGAGTCATCTCAGAATTTGGGGTTGTCTGACTCATGTCAAAAGACAACAAACGGACAAGTTAGACTTTAGGTCCTTTAGAGCTCGATTTATAGGATATCCTAAAGAGTTATTAGAATATTATTTCTACATTCTAGAAGATTACAATGTGATTATGAGTTGACATGCCATTTTTCTTGAAAAATAGTTTATTCAAGATGGCGGCATTGAAAAGCAGATCAAGCTCGATGAGAAAGTCTCACAAGAGCAATGAGCTAAGGACCAAATAGAACCAAATCAGGTTAAGCCAATCCAGTCACTACCTCCTCCACCTCATAGATTGGAAAGAGTTTTTCGTCCCCTTGAGAGATACTTTGGTATGATTTTAGAGAAAGTAGAGAAAATATTCCTTGTAGGTAATGGGGTTCATAGTGATGATCCCAAAACTTATAACGAGGCGATATCAGATATTGACTCCGAGAAATGGTTAGAGGCAATGAAGTCAAAAATTGACTCGATGCACTCAAACCAAGTCTGGATCTTGGTAGATACACCAAAAGGTATAGTACCTATTGGGTGTAAATGGATCTTCAAGAGAAAGATTGGTGTAGATGGAAATGTGGAGACATTCAAAGCTAGATTAGTGGCAAAATGTTATAGTCAATGCGAAGACATTGACTATCAGGATACCTTTTCGTTAGTAACTATACTAAAATTCATTCGCACATTGCTTACTGTTGCAGTCTATTTTAATTATGAAATATGGCAAATGGATGTGAAAATGATATTCTGAAATGGATATCTTGAGGAAGATATCTATATGGAACAATCCTTAGGTTTCACATCTAGTGATCACAAGATTTGCAAGCTGCAAAGGTCCATATATGGACTTAAGCAAGCATCTCGGAGCTGGAATACTTGTTTTAATGATGCGATCAAAATATTTGGTTTCATCAAAAATGAGGAGGAGCCATGTGTCTTCAAAAGGGTTAGTGGGAGTGCTGTTGTTTTCCTCGTATTGTACGTGGATGACATTCTTCTTATTGGAAATGATATTTTCATGTTGACCATAGTTAAAATGTGGTTATCTAAAGAATTCTCCATGAAAGACCTAGGAGAAGCATCCTATATTCTAAGAATTAAGATCCATAGAGATAGACCGAATAGGATGCTAGGACTTTCACAAAAGATGTACATAGAGGAAGTACTAAAAATTTTTAGCATGAAAAACTCTAAGAGGGGTTTAGTACCCTTCAGGCATGGCATTCATCTTTCTAAGAAGATGTGCACTAGCACACCTGAGAAAATAGAACATATGAGCAAGATCCCTTATGCTTCAGCAATAGGGAGCCTCATGTATGCCATGTTATGTACACGACCTGATATAGCCCATGCCATAAGTGTCATGAGTAGATATCAATCAAATCCAGATGAAAAATACTGGACTTCTATGAAATGTATCCTTAAGTACTTGAGAAGAACTAAGGATATGTTGTTGATCTTTGGCAATGGAGAACTCCAAATCCAGGAGTATACAGACTCAAACTTTATGTCTGATGTAGATTATTGAAAGTTGATATATGGAAGTCTGTTTGTGTGCAATGGTGGAGCTGTTAGTTGAAAAAGTTTCAAGCAGATAGTGATAGCAAATTTCACCATGGAAGCAGAATATATCGCTACGTCAGAAGCTGCAAAGGAGGCATTCTGGTACAAGAAGTTTGCCACAGAGATTGGAGAGATGCCATCAGATGCCATTCCTCTGTACTGCAACAATAATGGCGCCATAGCCCTTGCTAAGGAGTCGAGGTCTCACCAAAAATCTAAGCACATCGAGCGGCGATACCACCTCATCCGCGATTACCTCGAGAAGGGTTACGTCGAGGTCAAGAGAGTCAACTTGGTAGATAATGTGATGGACCCGCTTATAAAGCCGTTGGGGCAGTAGAAGATCGAAGCCCACCTTAAGAAGATGGGACTTAGATTTATAGCCAATTGGCTTTAGATCAAGTGAGAGTTTGTTAGATATATGTGTGTCCTAGAAGCTAGAATTGGCTGACACTTGTAATACACTTCTAGGGGCAATATTATAATTTTGACTATAAATAATAAAATGGGTTATTTTGTATCACATAGGTGTATTTAGTGTCTGTGATACATCTTTTGAGTTAATGGTAATGATAATTCTTATTTTCAAGAGTTGAAAATTTAAGACAAGAATTTTCATTATTAACTCATAAAATGCTCCTGACCATAGGATCATCATGAGGATGGTGATTCATCCAAAAGATTAGTGTACAATCGCTTCTTTATAGTAGATGAGTCTTTAGTCTATGGTGTAGAGACACCAGAGTGAGAGTACAGATACTCATTAGAGAACGAGGGCACTGAGCGTAACCACCTCGAGTAGTCATAAGAAAGTCTACCTTCTCATCGATGACTGACTCGAAGCTGCAGTGGTGTGTCTGGTTCTTTGACCTGAGATGCATCGGCAGTTTACCTTGAGGGTGTTATAGTTTGACTACACCGTGACTCGGTCTCCTAGCCATTTGAAATTCTGAGGTGTATGTTGGCTATAGCATGTTCATTGTAGGAATTGGATTGCACCAAGATAGAATCTATCTACCTCGGTGGATGAGGAGCAACCCTATGATGATCATGAAAATCAAGCCCATGGCCATGGTAGAGTGTGAAATAATAGAAAGAGTTTCTATTAAGATTTTCACATCGGACTTGAATCGAATGATTAAATCGTATGATAGAAATTAGGGTTTGACGAGTTCACCTTAACCCTAATCTGATCAGAGCTCAAGATAGAAAAACTTAATCACACAAGTAGCTGCACCAAGTGGTTCATCTTTAGTTTTGATGGGTTTCCACCATATACTGTTAGGTGTCACTGATGGATTTTGGGAGCAATTAGAATGATTTAGATGATCGATCATTCTAGGTTGTCTGAATCAGTAGAGTTCTGATCAATCGAAAGGAGTTTCGATGATGTTGATGATGGAGATCACTACATATCCCATTACCATACAGAACTGAATCTAACTGGGACACACAAACAAGGGTTTGGATCTCGATATCATCAATTGGACTAACCTAGTTTAATTGATTTGAATTAGATTCAATTAGGTTCAAGGAAATCATGCTAGCACACGATTGAACCTAACATTCTCCTTTTTCTATCATTAAAAGTTATCTCGACTGAGCCAAATGAGTTTGTGCTCACTCAGGTACCTTCACCTATTTCACCTAGTCTGACTGGAGCTTGTCTAGGTCAGAAAAGGGTTATCTTAATTTATGAGATTAATTTAAGACAACACCTATCATTTTTCGTCACCTGCTAATTCATGTCCTTTGACTTTGGTCAAACGTTGACCTTTGACCCTTGGACATCTGCCCATGTGTCATGCACTTATTGGAGAGCAGATGGGGGCTTGTCCCCTCTCTAGAAATTGAAAAAAAGGGGGCGCATGCCTAGGATGGCGTGCGCCCATAGATAGGGACGCCTGGAGTCCCATACGGATGGAACTCCAGGTTGCTTGTTGGATTCAAACTAGATGACCCTCATCTATAGACTTTGATCAGTTTTAGGCACCACCTTAGGATGAATCTGTGGATCTCTCATTTGATTAGATCAGGTGATGTCATCCCACCAATCAGATTTAGATCTGATTAAACGAAGCAACGTAATTGGTCGAGGTGATGTGGCACTGCATGACGCAGAAGGTTCTATATAAAGACCTATCTACGCCCACTTTTTCAAGAGTTCCTTTTAGCCCATGCCTCAAGGCTGCTCCTCTCCCTCCTCCATGCCACCTTTTTGATCCTCTCTCTCCTCTCCACGCCCAAGGCAGTTGGGCTTCAGATTAGTGCGAGTTAGGCAAGAAAAGGCTGACGGAAAAGAAAGAAGGCAGCACTACTGCAGAGATGATGGGTGATCTTCAGAAGAAGTTTTGAAGATCCTTCAAATTAGATCCAGATCTGATTTTTAGAGAAAAAAAGAGAAGGAGAAGATCTTCAGATTCAGTCCAAGTGGATACCGATAGAGGCCAGGCGCTTACGTGGCTAGATCCAGAACCTCAGGGCTTCAGTAGGATCATCAACGGATAATCAGATTTTCCAAAATCAAGGTAAAATTAATTAGATTTAATTTAATTTAATTTTTTTATTTATCAGATAATAAAATTAGATCTGAAAAGTGTCAGATCTGATTAGGATCTAAGAGGTGATTTTTGAAATATGCCTCTCGATCCAATCAAACCTGAACGAACCTGACCCCAAGAAATTAGGATTTTTCTTCAGTATTTCTTGCCACTCCTTAGATATCCCCGACTTTCTAAAGCTGATTATGCTCTGAAGAAAGTTTATGAAGGAATATATGGAAACCATTTGGGGGCTAGATCTCTATCTTATAAACTACTTTGGCAAGGATATTATTGACCGACCATGCAGTAGGATGCCATAAATTATGTGAGAAAATATGATCGATGCTAGAGAAATGCTAATATTCAGAGATAACTGCCTTCTCACTTAAACCCTAAAGTGTCCCATGGCCATTTTCATGGTGGGGGATGGATATATTTGAGTCCTTTCCCATGGCATCTGGATAGCAAAAAATTTTTTTAGTAGCAGTGGACTACTTCACCAAGTTGATTGAGGTCAAACCTCTGGTAAAAATTACTGAAGCTAAAATGCAGGACTTCATCTAGAAGAGAATAGTCTATAGATTCAGTTTACCCCAGACTCTTATCATTGACAATGGATGTTAGTTTGTAAGAGCAAGATTTGCTGAGTTTTGTGAAGACCTGAACATCTTCCATCATTTTACATCAGTAGCTCATCCAAAGGTAAATGGTGAGGCTGAGGTAACTAACAGGACTCTGTTATAAGAGATAAAAGCAAGACTTGAAAGAACAAAGAGAACATGGGTGGACAAACTCTATCATGTGCTCTGGATCTATAGAATCACTCAAAGGTTGCCAACTAGGGAGACTCCATTTGCTTTGGCTTTTGAGATTGACATAGTTATCCCAGTTGTACTGAAACTTCCTTCGGCGTGAGTTGAAGCCTTTGATGAATAGAACAATTCATAGGATCTCAGAGCAAATGTTGATCTGTTAGAAGAAAAATGAGAAAAGGCCTAAATTTAGATGGTAGGTTATAAATTGAAGGTGGCTCGCTATTATTATTTTAGAGTCAGAAGTAAGATTTTTAAAGTAGAAAATTTGATGCTACAATGGGCAGATATCTCATAGCCATAAAATCAAAGAAAGCTCATCCCAAATTGCAAAGGCCCCTATGAGATCATGAAAATCATCTGATTGAGAGCTTATCATCTAAAGAAGCTTGGAGGGACTACACTCCCATGATCTTGAAACTTGAAAAACTTACAAATGGACTATCAATAATCCCATTTTCAATAATTTTTTCTTACTTTAACATCATTATCTTTCGTGCAAAACTATGCACTTCATTCTCAAATGAAGTAGAAGGCCTTTGGTTCTTAAATAGGAGGTTAATCTCATCTTAACAAGGATGAAGATTTTCGGTTCTTAAATAGGAGGTTAACCTCCACTTAACAAGGGTGAAGGCCTCCGGTTCTTAAATAGGAGATAACAAGGAGAGGCCCTCTCAAAGTCTTTTTTATTCTTCGAAAGTCTTGTTAGGAATAGGTGGAGAATCTCATCCTAACAAGGGTGATAGCCAACCACGTTAGGAATAGGAGGACCTCATCCTGATGTAGATAAAGATCCTCATAAAAAATTGAAGGCCTCTAGTTCTTAAATAGGAGTTAATGGGAAGAGGCCCTCATAACGATCCTTTTGTGTCTCAGTAACCTTATTAGGAATAGGAGGAGGACCTCATCCTAACAAGGATGATAGCCAACCATGTCAAAAATAGGAGGACTTTATTCTAATATGGATGAAGACCATTATGAAAAATTGAAGGCCTCCGATTCTTAAATATTGAAGGCCCTCTCAATGGCCCTTTTGTGCCCTAGCAACCTTGTTAGGAATAGGAGGAGGACCTCATCCTAATAAAGGTGATAGCCAACTATATTAAAAATGAAAGAAGGACCTCATCCTGACATGGATAAAGATCCTCACAAAGGATTGAAGGCCTCCGATTCGCAAACAGGAGGTTGACCATAAGTATGAAGACTTCTGGTTTCTAGATAAAGAGATATATTTGCTCCTAATTATTAAAAAAAGTATTTTGAATTCTCTTATAATAAGTCCATAGTGAGGTCTAGGATGATGAATGGAGTCTAACGAGTCTAAGAACAGTCCAAACAGAGTCTCGACCGAGAAGATACGTGTGAAAGAAAATCGAAGCGGGACAGCCGACCCTTGGGCCCACCGAAGGGGCCCACAGGTGGCACCAATCAGTGGCAGCACAGCCCAAACTAGCAATATGTGGTGGCACTGGGCCAACCGCATGCTAGGCTAGCCAGGCGTAAGAGCACACATGGGGGGCGTGCACGAGCCATGTGGAAGCAGCCTGCACGGGCGCCCAGGCCCACCATGAAGCATGGTCCATGATGGACCACCAGCTTACAAAGGCTTGCATGGAACAATGGATGTTTTCCAGCCATTTCATGTGGTCTATAATACTATTTTGTGGATTGGTCACGATCCAATGGCTCAAAGAGGAGCCGATCGCGATCAAACGGCTGGGATTTGATAGAGCTTTGATATGATATGATGGCCTTCTTCTTTGCATGATCTGATGGTTGGGAGAGCTTCCAATCATGATCTGATAGTTCAAGATTGATCTGAGCTGATCTAGGATAGCTAGTGTGTGATCGGATGGCCCAGGAGGGATCTGATCATGATCGGACAGTCCAGGATCGATCTTGAGTGTGCTTAGGACTGGATTTCCTATTGGAATACTGTTTTTGAGTTTATGGAGTCTATATAACTTTGATTGATGAACCATCTATTGCACTGAAAAACTGGTGACATTCTAGAGGTGTTGAGAGATTTCTTAAAAGGTTTCAAAGAGTTTTTATAAGTATTTGGTGCTTCTTATTGAGAGACTCTTGTACAAGAGTTGAGTGGTAAATTTCTTTTATATTATTTGATTTTCTCTCTCATAGTGAAGCTTTGCATACCCCATGGAGGTGAGCCTTTAGGCTAATCCATGTACTTAGTTGCTTTCTTATTTTTTTTTTCTTTCTTTCTGCTGTAATATCCTGATATGAGTGAAGGAACCAGATCTAGGGTTTCATGGATAGATCTTGAAACTTTTTCAAGATCATACATTGAAAGACTTAAATAAATCAAATATTTATTTAAATAAATATGTAAATACCTAGATCTCAGATCTATTACATGATCAAGATATAATATTAAATCAAAAATTAAAATCAAACAAGAAAGAAAAGGTTGATCAAATCAACCTAGATCTACACTATATCAAATATAGGTATGAAGTTAATAGATCAGATCTATTATCTGAGCAAGTTTAGATGTTCTAACTTACTAATCCAGGCTTGAGGATAAAATCATAAGCTGCACATACATCCGGCCTCTAGGAGTCATCCACACGAGCCTACGATATCTAATCTGAAGTTCGATGCAGAAAATCAGCACGGCATGCTAGTACTATGCTGATCCTTCTTCGACGGTCGATCCGATGCTTGCTTCTTTGAAATTTGGATTCTCCAAAATATGAGAAAGAAGGTGAGAGTTTGCTGATCTAAGAATCTCTCAAAAAAATTAAAAAGAAAGGAGGAGAGATTGAAAATAAAATAGCCCTAGAAGAAGACCCTCTTCTTCTTCTCTTTTCTCTCACCTAGACACCTAGTTTGGTGCCTATAGAACCCCCACGCCCAAGGACCCTCTTTCTCTAATTTTTATGCACCCCAAACCACTCACAAAGCTCTATATTCCACAAAAAAATTAGAATAAAATTCATTCAATAAATAGAGAAAAAGAAGAGTCCAAGTTAGGTCAAATTTCTTAACTAGGAATATCCAAACATGGGAAGTTGTTGGGGCGCCCAACTCAGGAGCCTCCTCCACAATTTTGGTGTGGATTAGCAAGGGAGGGTGCACAAAAAAGGAGATTATTTTCATGGAACAAGAGAAGAATTAATTAAAAGAGGGGGTGGCACTCAAGGGAAGATATTTTAGTCAATAAGAATTCTATCTCATAGAATCCTATGCAAAACCAATACCTCCTTTGACTTGGTCTTTCACCTAACTTCCAAATCTGACTTCGAGGGAGAGAGGAGACATGAAAATCAGCAAGAAAGGTATTTTTCATGAAAAATACCTAAAAAATAGGTATGGAGGGCATTGGGACCAAGGTGGCGCAAGGAGATAGGAAGTCCTAGTCACACTAAGACTCCTGTTTTGACTTGGTCAAATAAGATCTTTTAATCAAATAAAATCAAGATTAAATCAACCCAATTAAATAAGACCATAACTAATTTAAGAACTTGATTAAATTAGATTTAATTATGATTTATTTTCTAATTAAATTAGAAAATTTGGTTAATCCGAGTCCTAGTTAGACTAGGACTAGTTCTTCCTTGCACTTTGCTTATCCAATAAATCAATTGAACTTGATCCAATCAAGCCCAAAGTAAATCTAATTAAATCATATTTAATTAGACATAATATATGTCTATTGGCTTAATCAAATTAAGCCAATTAATAATTTAATTGCTAATCGATCCCCCTGCAATACTTGCACTAGGTTAAACACCAATCGTATTGATTGTTTAACTTTAGAACGATTCTTAATCATTGATCAACCATCCGATCAGATTATAAGCTCTAATATGTGTGACCTCATAGATCCAAATTTAAGCTGATAGCATAAAAATAAATTTTTATACCAATCGAAGTGACCATCTAGCAATGATACCCAATGGTCGGATAAGTCGAAGGTGTAGAATACCATCCTTAGAATCCATGCGGATATAGTTTTCATATAATTCATCTCTTTGATCATAATACTCGTAGGACACATCAGAGTTCAACTATCAACTTTGATCAGATTGTCCACATTGTATTTCAAAATACCAAATCCATTTGATGGATTACCCTAGCTAAGGTTTTGCTATATTGAAATATAGTGATACATTCTTCTCCAACTCTTGGAGTGGTCAATTTCATCTTGATCACACTCCAACTTTGCAAGTACTTGACTATGCCCAGAAGCCTTCCATTATTGAATTAGAAATTTAGTTAGTCCGGTACCAAAGCATAGTGAGTTGCTTGCAAGTTACTGAGGTGATCTCAGGTCTAAGGGATGCTTATACCTATATCCCATCAAAGACATTCTAGATAGTAGAATACTTTGGAGTTGGTTACGTTCAATAATGATGTACCCATACATCTCACCTGTATGCCATACCAGTGTCTCCACATACCTTGGTTAAGAGGATAACCAACCTATATGGCATATAGTGACCTATGCTCGATAGACGCTATCATCCTAATTAATAGTCTATCATTTGATCGTGAACAAATTTAAGGACTAATCGATAAATCCTCTCTTTATCAAAACTAAATAGTCCTAAGAACTTCATCACAATAATGGAGTTCATTTGAAGATGTAAACTTATGATGAAAAAAGATGCTAAAATATTTTTTATTAATTAATAAATTAATTACAATATCTCAACCATCAATAGGCTGATGATTGATTTTAGGATATAATTTTCAACAACTCCCACTTATCCTAAAGCCACTCGGTATGGTATCTAATATCTATCTTCGACTTATGGTTATTGAACTCCTTGATTGCTAGGGTTTTTATGAAGGGGTCGGCAAGGTTTTCCTTTCTGTCGATCTTTTGAAGATCAACGTCACCACAATCCACGATCTTTCGGATCAAGTTGAAGCGGTGCAGAATATACTTTGCTTGCTGGTGTGCCTTTGATTCCTTTGCTTAAGCTATGGTGCCAGTGTTGTCACAGTAGAGCAGGACTAGACCATCAATGGAGGGTGCTACTTCGAGTTCGGTGATGAACTTTCTTAGCCACACAGCTTCCTTTACTACATTTGATGCTGTCATGTATTCTGCTTCACAAACAGAGTCAGCCACTGTATACTGCTTGAAACTTTTTCAGTAGATGGCTCCACCTTTTTGAGTAAAGATATATCCTGATACACTTTTACTATCATCATGATCTAATTGAAAGCTAAAGTCTGTAAACCCCACAAGTTTCAGATCTGACTCACCATAAACCAACCATTAGTTCTTAGTATTTCTCAAATACTTAAGGTTGGTTTTAACCACCTTCCAGTGATTTTCTCCAGGATCAGATTGGTATTTACTCACTACTCCTAGTGATAATGCCACATCTAGTCTTGTACATATCATTGCATACATAATAGACCCCACAGTTGAAGTATATGAAATTCTACTCATACGCTCTCTCTTTTAGGAGTTGTCAGACAATCCTTTTTAGAGAGAGAAATTTTTTGGCCTATCGGAAGATAGCTATTTCTAAAATTCTTCATGCTGAACCTCTTCAGCATAGTTTCTATGTACGTGGATTGGGATATACCAAGCATTCTTTTAGATCCATCCTTATAGATCTCCATCCCTAGGATGTAGGATGCTTCACCCAAGTCCTTCATAGAGAACTGTGATGACAACCAAACTTTTATTTATTGTAGTGCGGGGATGTCATTGTCGATTAAGAAAATATCATCTATGTACAAAATAAGAAATACCACTGCTAGATCATTTATCCATTTGTAAATATAGGGTTCTTCTCCATTCTTAATGAAGCCATACATTTTGATTACTTTATCAAAATGCATGTTTCAACTCTAAGATGCCTGCTTCAATCCATAAATAGATCTCTGAAGCTTGCACATCTTGGACTCATCTGTGGATATGAACTCTTTAGGTTGTATCATATACACCTCTTCGGTCAGCTCTCTATTTAGAAAAGCTATCTTCACATCCATCTACCAGATCTCATAGTCCAGATGGGTAGCAATGGCAAGCATGATCCAAATAGACTTGAGCATTGTCATAGGGTAGAATGTCCCATCATAATCAATACCATAGTATTGACGATACCCCTTGGTAACCAGACAAGCTTTATAGGTCTCCACCTTTCTATTTGTGCCCCTCTTCCTTTTGAAGACCCATTTACACTCAATGGATTTAACCCCTTCAGGTGGGTCAACTAATGTCCATACATCATTGACCTTCATGAAATCCATTTCGGATCTCGTGGCTTCTAGCTATTTTTCAGAGTCGGATCTCTGCATCACATCCATATAAGTGATCGGATCTTCATCATTCTTATCGAATTTGATGGGATCACCATCCTGAACCAATAATCCATAGTATCTGTCCGGATGGTGGGTTACTCTACTGGATCATCTTAATGGTGTGGGTTCACTAGGCTTCGAATCTGATCTGATCAAATCCGACTTCGGTTCAACATTCTATGTCGGATTTTCTACCTGTTGAACTTCATCAAGTTTAACCTTAGAGGCAACAGTTCCTTCACCAAGGAACTCCTTTTCCAAAAAGGTTACCCTAAGGTTGACGAACATCTTTTGTTCATCAGCATGGTAGAAATAGTATCCTTTGATCTCTTTTGGGTATCCTATGAATGTACACTTGTCAGACCTAGGTTCAAGTTTGTCTGTAACTAACCGTTTGACATAAGTCGGGCACCTCCAAATCCTAAGGTGTGAAAGTGCTGGCTTACGCTCTGTCCATATCTCATATGGGGTTTTAACTACAGACTTACTTGAAACCCTATTTAATAGATAACAAGCCAATTCGAGTGCATATCCCTAGAAGGATATCGATAAGCTAGCAAATTCCATCATGGATTGGACCATGTCTAACAGAGTCCGATTCCTCCTTTCAGACACATCATTATGCTATGGTGTTCCAGGAGAAGTCCATTGGGAGAGAATTCCATTCTCTCCTAGATATGTGAGAAACTAACTAGAAAGGTATTTTCCTCCTCGATCAGATCGAAGAATTTTAATATTCTTTCTAGTTTATTTTTCTACTTCACTTCGAAATTATTTGAACATTTCAAAAGAATCCAACTTATGTTTCATCATATAGACATATCCATATCTGGATAGATCATCTGTGAAAGTAATGAAGTAGATATATCCACCTCTAGCACTTGTGTTCATTGGTCCACATACATCAATATGTACTAGACCTAAGAGCTTATTGGCTCTTTTACCTTTTTTAGTGAAAGGTGACTTGGTCATTTTACCAAGAAGACAGGACTCACAGGTTAGAAGTGATTCATAATCATTAACTTTGAGGATTCCCTCTTGAGTCAACCTATTTATCTTGTTCTTATTTATATGACCTAGCCTATAGTGCCATAAGTAAATATCTGATACACTATCTAATCAAGGATGCTTGCCAGTAGAATAGACTATATTAATAGGTTGTGATAATATATATACACCATTATTCAATTATCCACAGAAAGCAGTAACACCATTCACAATGATATTACAAACTCATTTTTTTATTGAAATTTCATAATTGTTCGTGGCCAAAAGGCCTATAAAAATGATATTTAAAAAGAAACTAGGACAGAAATGACAATCACTAAGAACAACAGTATAAGATTCAAATACAAGTTTTAAAATTTCTAAAGCGAGAGCTGGAATTGGTCTTCCATCTCCAATATTTAGGAATCTCTCATCTTGCTTGAATCTTCTACTAACCTGCAACCCCTGCAATGAATTGCAAATATAGTAAGGGCTATCGGTATCCAATATCCAGTCAATAATATCACAAATAGAGAAATTGCAATGAGTTATCATATAAATACCTTGCCCAGTAATAGCTTGCTTCTTTCTCTGCCTGTTCGGATCCAGGAAGGCAATGTACTGAGGATAGTTCCTCTTCTAGTGCCTCTGTTTCTTACAAAAGAAGCATTCAGCTTGACTCTTATCAGACTTAGTCTTTGGGGTCTGAGCCTGCACAGGTGTCCTAGCATGAACATGCACTTTCTTGGCTTTCTTCTTTTTGTTCTTCTTTCCTTTCTCAAAGGATCGAGAATGAGAAGACGAACCTCCCACTAAGTTCACCGACTCCTTATGGAGTTGGTGATCCTTCTCAAAGTTCTGAAGTAACCCCAGTAATCCGTAGTAGTTCACTTCAGGCTTTGACATTCTATAATGTGTGAGGAATGGGAGATAAGACTTGGACAGCGAGTTCAGTATTGCATCTTTCTCAAGTTGTTTATGCAAGAAAAAGCTGAGCTTGCTTAAGTGCTCTATCAACTCGATCATGTATAATATATGATAAGTGATAGAGGCACCATCCCATATTTTAGCATTGAAGATGGCACAACTAGTCTTTTGCCTCTCAAAGTCATTGGGTGTGCCAAAAGAATCCTCCAACACTTGGAGCATTTCGTTTGGCTGAGCTGTCTCAAACTTGCAATTGAACTCATCGCTCATCGCAGCCAGCATAATGCAGCACACCGTGGTTCGATCACTAAGCCACTTCTAATAAGTATCTCTGACTATTCCACATGCATTGGCAGTTGGCTCCTTACGTGCAGGATCCGTCAATATATATGGAATCCGTTCATGCTCCAGGACAATCTTCAACTTTTGGTACTAGCTATCGAAGTTGGGTTCCACCAACTTATCATTATCCAACAATGATCGGAGCGATAGAGAAGTGGTCATGTCTGTACAAAAAAATATCAAAACCTAATTAGTAATTGATTCATTAAACATAAAGATTTGGACTTTAATCAAAAAGTTTCTCCCATTATTTTATTCAAATTGATAGCCTATACCTCCAATTCGAGGAATTATCCTAATTTCTTAGTGGGTACTAGAATCCACAGACTGTACACAAGCCCAACTTTTGTTGGCCCACCCATATACATCTAAGGGTAGGTTCATAACCAATTATTTCTCGAAATAACTTTGAGTAATTAAATTTTATCCCAGGCCTTGATCAGTTGGCTTCGGCCTTCTCAGAAAAGGGTCAAGTTAGGTCCAACCATTAACAAGACCATACTTGGTTCATCCAACCAATGAATGATCAGGCCTAACTTTGGTTGGTCCACCTACCATCATTTAGAAAGATGTATCCAAGAGATCATATAATGAATGATAATTCTATCAACCGATAAGCACCAGGCCTTTGGGCCTCCAATGATTATCCAATTGATTGATTCATTATCATCTACTTTAATGGGAGGCTATGATCCAGTTGTCATATAACTATTTCATTTTAGGGACCTAATAATTTTAAAGGATTTATTTATAGAAGCGAGTAGGTTAGATTAACTAGCTTGTCATGATCCTCTCACTAACTTCACCAAGTCAGCTTAAGGGAAACCATTAATAGGCTGGTCTAGGAGCATCTAAATCAGTCAAACTGATTTACCTAGTTGACATGGGTCAGCTTGAATAGTTAAGTGATCTGATCAAAACATAATCTCACCAAGAGGCCAAGTAAGTTTGATCAGTGGAAGGGTCTGCCAGGCTTGCCTTAGACACCATTAGAAATGGCCAGGTAAGCGATCTGCCAATTAAAAATCACTGGTCTGATTTATCTTAGATATCAACTAGTTTAATTAGTTTTAATTAGATCAACCTAACAGTTCATGCTAGACCGTATAGCCAAGAATCAAGTCCATCTTGGGTCTTGTTAAAGACATGGACTTGACCAACTACAACTATTGTAATTGATCTAGAGAATCCTTGACCTAATCTAAGACAACAATTATTTAGATTTAGTCAATTCTCTAATTAAGTCCATTCTTTAATCTAATCCTAGGTCTAATCCAATTAATAGACCTAATCTCCACTAATCCATTAACCCAATATATTATGATTCGTATCATAGGATCTTCAATTTACAATCCTAGAACATAATCAAACAACTTCTTAATTCTTAATTAAGTTTTGGACTGAGAGTTGGGGTTTGGCTTTTCAAAAATAATTTTTATATTTATAAAATATTTTATAATATGGTTTTATCAACCAAGTTGCATATTTGATTCATAATCAATATGCAAGTAAAATAAACATAAAACTACTTTAGATCTAATCTAAAAAGGTTGATATAATTCAAACAATTTTAATAATAATCAATCATAAATCTTCCTAGATCAAATCTAATATATTTATGATGATTGAAATCAGATTAAAATATTTTTAATCAAATCATAAAATCTCTTATACCTAATCTAAAATTTTATGATCAATATTTTATATCAACACGTACTAGGACAATCTATTCACTGTAAGAGGTAAACCTTATAGCAGGATAATATTATGACAGTCCGTGTAATCTAAAATATTTTATTTTATTTTATTTTATTTTAAATTTAATAATTAGATAATAAATTAGATCTAATCTAAGAAATAATCTAGATATGCACAAAAATCATATAATAAGAATCTAGGCTTTGATACCAATTGAAGGAATGAGATCTAGGATTTCATGGGTAGATCTTAAAATTTTTTCAAGATCATGCAGCGGAAGACTTAAATAATTTAAATATTGATTTAAATAAATATGTAAATACCTAGATCTCAGATCTATTATATGATCAAGGCATGATATTAAATTAAAAATTAAATTTAAATAAGAAAGAAAAGATTAATCAAATCAACCTAGATCTATACTATATCAAATACAGGAATGAAGTTAATAAATCATATCTACTACCTGAGCAAGTTTAGATGTTCGAACTTACTGATCCAGACTTGAGAATGAAGTCATGAGCCACACATGCATTCAGCTTCTAAGAGTCATCCACACGAGCCTACGATCTCTAATCTAAAGTCCGATGCGGGAAATTAGCATAGCATGCTAGTACTATGTTGATCCTTCTTCAATAATCGATCCGATGCTCTCTTCTTCAAAATTTGGACTCTCCAAAATATGAGAAGAAAGATCAGAGTTTGTTGATCTAATACTCTCTCAAAAAAACTTAAAAGAAAGAAGGAGAGATTGAAAATAAAACAGTCTTAGAAGATGACCCTCTTCTTCTTCTCTTTTCTCTCACCTAGACACCTAGTTTGGTGCCTATGAAACCCCCACGCCCAAGGACCCTCTTCCTCTAGTTTTTGCACACCCAAATCTCTCCCAAAGCTCTATATTACATAAAAAAATGAAAATAAAATTCATCCAATAAATAAGGAAAAAGAAGAGTCCAAGTTAGGTCAAATTCCTATACTAGGAATATCCAAACATGGGAAGTTGTTGGGGCGCCCAACTCTTGGGCACCTCCATAATTTTTGGTGTGGACCAGCAAGGAAGGGTGCACAAAAAAGAAGATTATTTTTATGAAATAAGAGAAGAATTAATTAAAAAATGGGGCGGCATTGAACGTGATCAACTCCAAAGTATTCTACTATCGAGAATATCTCTGATGGGATATAGGTAGAAGTATCCTGTAGACCTGAGATCACCTCAGTGACTTGCAAGCAACTCACTATGTTATGGTACTTGACAAACTAAATTTATAATTCAGCAATAAAAGACTTCTAGGCATAGTCAGGTACTTACGAAGTTAGAGTATGATCAAGATGGAATTGACCACTCTAAGAGTTAGATAAGAACGTATCACTGTATTTCAATATAGCAAAACCATGGCCAGGATAATCCATCAGATGGATTTGGTATTTTAAAATACAATGTGGATAACCTGATTAGAGTTGATAGTTGAACTCTAATGTGTCCTATGAGTATTATGGTCAAGGGGATGAATTATATGAAAACTATATCCGCATGGGTTCTAAGGATGGTGTTCTACACCTTCGACCTCTCCAGTCATCGGATATCATTGCTAGATGGTCACTTCGATTAGTACAAAAATTTATTTCTATACTACTGGCTTAGGGTCGGACCTATGAGGTCACATACATTAGAGCTTGTGATCTAATTGGATGGTTGATCAACGATTAAGAATTATTCTAGGGTTAAACAATCAATACGGCTGATGTTTAACCTAGTGCAAGTGTTGTAGGAGGATTAATTAGTAATTGAATTACTAATTAGCTTAATTTGATTAAGCCAATAGGTTGAGATTAAGTCTAATTAAATATGATTTAATTAGATTTAGTTTGGGCTTGATTGGATCAAGTCCAATTGGTTTATTTGATAAGCCAAGTGCAAAGAAGAACTTGTGCTAGTCTAACTAGGACTCGGATAAACCTAATTTTCTAATTTGGTTAGAAAATAAATCATAATTATATCTAATTTAATTAAGTTCTTAAATGTATTAGAATCTTATTTAATTGGGTTTGTTTAATCTTGATTTTATTTGGTTAAAAGATCTTGTTTGACCAAGTCAAAATAGGAGTCCTAGTGTGACTAGGACTTCCTATCTCCTTGCGCCACCTTGATCCCAACGCCCTCCATACCTATTTTTTAGATATTTTTCATGGAAAATCCCTTTCTTCCTGATTTTCATGCCTTCTCTCTCCCTCCAAGTCATATTTGGAAGTTAGGTGGAAGGCCAAGTCAAAGAAGGAATTGGTTTTGCTTAGGATTCTATGAGATAGAATCCTTGTTGACCAAAATGTATCCGTACATCTCACCTATATGCCATACCAATGTCTCCATATATCTTGGTTAAGAGGACAACCAACTTATATGACATATAGCAATGTATGCTCGATAGACGCTGTCGTTCTAATTAATAGCCTATCATTTATGTTAGATATCTGTGCCCTAGAAGCCAGAATTGGCTGACATTTATAATACACTTCTAAGGGCAAAATTATAATTTTGACTATAAATAATAAAATGGATTATTTTCTATCACATATGTATATTTAGTGTCTGTGATATATCCTTTGAGTTAATGGTAATGATAATTCTTATTTTCAAGAGTTGAAAATTTAAGACAAGAATTTTCATTATTAACTCATAAAATGCTCCTGACCGTAGGATCATCATGAGGATGATGCTTGATCCAGAAGGCTAGTGTACAATCACTTCTTTATAGTAGATGAGTCTTAAGTCTATGGTATAGAGACACTAAAGTGAGAGTACAGATACTCGTTAGAGGATGAGGGCACTGAGTGTGACCACCTCGAGTAGTCATAAGGAAGTCTACCTTCTCATCGATGACTGACTCGATGCTGTAGTGGTGTGTCTGGTTCTTTGATCTGAGGTGCATCGATAGTTCATTTTGAGGGTGTTATAGTTTGACTATACCATGACTCGGTCTCCTAGCCATTTAGAACCCTAAGGTGTATGTTGGCTATAGCATGTTCATTGTAGGAATTGGATTGCACCAAGATGGAATCTATCTACCTCGATGGATGAGGAGCAGCCCTATGATGATCATGAGAATCAAGTCCATAAGCCCATGGCCATGAAAGAGAGTGCAAAATAATAGAAAGAGTTTTTATTAAGGTTTTCACATCAGACTTGAATCGAATGATTAAATCATATGATAGAAATTAGGATTTGATGATTTCACCTTAACCCTAATCTGATCGGGGCTCAAGATAGAAGAACTTAATCACATAAGTAGCTGCACCGAGAGGTTCATTTTTAGTTTTGATGGGTTACCACCATATGCTGCTAGGTGTCACTGATAGATTTTGGGAGCAATTAGAATGATTTAGATGATCGATCATTCTAAGTTGTTTGAATCAGAAGAGTTCTGATCCATCGAAAGGAGTTTCGATGATGTCGATGATGGAGATCATGACATATCCCATTACCATACAGAATTGAATCTAACTAGGTCACATAAATAAGAATTTAGATCTGAATATCATCAATTGGACTAACCCAGTTCAATTGATTCGAATAAGATTCAATTAGGTTCAAGAAAATCATGCTAGCACACGATTGAGCCTAACGTTCTCCTTTTTCTTCATAAAAGTTGTCTCGACTGAGCCAAATGAGTTTGTGCTCACTAAAGTACCTTTACCTGGTCTGACTGGAGCTTGTCCAAGTCAGAAAAGGATTGTCTTAATTTATGAGATAAATTTGAGACAACACATGTCATTTTTCGTCACCGACTAATTCTTGTACTTTGACTTAGTCAAATATTGATCTTTGATCCTTGGACATCTACCCATGTGTCATGCACTTATTGGAGAGCAGATAGGGGCTCGTCCCCTCTCTAGAAATTAGAAAGAAGGGGGTGAATTCCTAGGATGGCGTGCACCCACGGATAGAGATGTTGGAGTCCCATACGGATGGGACTCCAGGTTGCTTCTTGGTTTCTACTTAGGTGGCCCTTGGGTATCTACTTTGACCAGTCTTAGGCACCATGTAAGAATGAACCTGTCGGTCTCTCATCTGATTGGATCAAGTGATGTCATCCCACCAATCAGATTTAGATCTAATTTAACGAAGCAACACGATTGGCCGGGGTGATGCAGCACTACATGGCGTAGCAGAATCTATAAAAAGACCCTGTCTGCGCCCACTTTTGAGAACTCCTCTTCCAAGCCATCGCCCTATAGGCTGCCCCTCTGCTCCTTCTTTCTCCATGCACATCT